>JASANP010001028.1:0-54591 GCA_030849625.1 Wallacemonas sp. TrypX
ATAGTCGCCTTGAAGCCGTTCACACGGCCCTTGATGAACATCGCAGTCTCACCAGGCGCCACGAGAGTCGTGGCCTGCCATTCGCCGGTGCCCAGCTCAGAAAGGTCCGTGTGGCCCAGAGCCTCGATCTCGCAGCTGGAGGAGAAAATCACCTTGACGTGCATCTCGTACTTGGTCGTGTCGTTGTAGTACGCCCACAGCTGCTGCTTCTTGTCCACCAGGCGGAACAGGAGGCCGTTGTCCTTGTCGAAGCCCTTCACGGCGGCGTCGATCTTGAAGTTGGCGTAATCGCCCTCAAAGGTCGGCTCACCGTTGACGTAGGTGCTCTTGGCGTCCTTGGAAGATCCGCAGCCCATGGTGATGACGGTGGTGGTGGTGGAGAGAGAGTTGGGAGTTGGTAGTAGTGGCGAGCGAGGAGCTGAGAGAGTGGTATGGATAGCACAGAGTGTTAGCTGCACAGAGCACGCGCAGCGACACGAGGGTGGTGCGGGGGAAAGGTGTGTAGAGCAGCCGGGAGGGGGGCAAGTCAGTGGATGAGGTGGAAGACAGGACAGCGCAGTGAGGGAAAAGCAGTGTGCGCTCCGGGGCACGCACAGCTGTGGTGGCGCACGGCAAACAGTCGGTGGGTGCGCGGGCACTGCTGAAGTGCGGCACGCAGGCGTCGACGATGTGTGTGTGTGTGTGTGTGTGTGTGTGTGTTCGGCGGAAAGGTGGAAGGAAAGCAAATGTATACAATCGGGCAAAAGAGTGGCTCACACAGCCCAAACGCAGGCACGCCGAGTCGCTCAGCGGAGGTGAGCAGCCAGACGCCTAAGATGAAAGTTGTCACTCAGTCGTCGTCCTCAGAGCTGGTGGAGAGCACATTTGCGCCGCGGGGCGGCAGCAGCGCAGTGGGATGATTGGTGGCCACTGGTACCGCATATGGCGCAGCAGGAGGGGTGGCAGACGTCGGTGGGGAAGACGGCAATGCGTTCATGGGTGGTGGCATGATGTCCATGAACACTTGAGGTGGCGGTGGGGGAGGTGCCACGAAGAACCCGCTCTCATCATCGCTCGTCGAGTTGTGCCGAGAGGCGGCAGAATGCGGACTTGGAGTAGGTCGCGGCACCCCTTCCGGCAATGGGGACAAGAACGTGGGCAATATACGGATGCTGGCTCGTGCGTTGGTGCCCGTCACAGGTGGGCGGGACTGCGTCGTCGATGGCAGTTCACTGTGAGCAGAGTGGGATGACGACAAGGATCGCGCGTTATGGACGTCGACGTCCTCTGATGTCTGGTGTGCTGCAGGCGCTGACGGCTCCGTAGCGACCGCAGGCGTTTTGTCGGCACCACCTGGTGCAAAAACTGGGGCTCCGCGGCGAGCGGAAGTGGTGGCTTCTGACAGAGTCGTGGAGGAAGTAGACGAGGCCGTTGAGCTCTCGAAGAGCTGCGTTTGCCGTGTCGGCACAACGGAGCCGCCTTTGGCGACGGCTTTTGGCGCAGCGACTGGCGGCGGCACGACTGTTCTGCTCGGCGGAATGGCATCTGAGGAGGTGGTCGACGAAAGAGACGAGGACGACGAGCCAAAGAGGTTCTTTTTGTTACTTTGACTTCGTAGGCCTTGATCGGCGGCTGTCCTTGGCAGTACGGAGCGGGGTGGAAGCGACGACTGAGGGACAGCCTCTGTCCCTCGATTGCCTGTCACGGGTGGTTCTGCACAGGCACTCCGAGCCGAGGACGACGAGGACGATTCGGAAGAAGACCCAAAAAGTGGCTTTGCTTTGCTCGTGCGGCTTGTGAGGGCAACGTTATTCCGTGATGCCTTCGCGGCGCTGACGCCAGCTGGAGAAAGCGTGCTTTGCTGGGTGGATGTCTTGAACTTTGGCGGAGGCAGCACGTCTCGCTGCGTCTTTTCGACGGAGTCGGCGGACGTGGGTCCAGAAGAGACGGAGGCCGCAGGTGCTGGGGTCGGGGGCAGCAGTAACGGAATGGGGAGTTTGTACGTCGACTGCTGCGACGCCGCTGACCGGGCAGCATCAACACAGCGGGTACCGTTTACAGCTTCCTCATCATCACTCACCCACTCATCCTCACCACCTTCCCCGTCGCTGTCGCACTCAGCGGACAGCTTTACCTCGCGCGCTACCGCACGGCCGGTCATGGCTGAACGCAGTCCACTGTATGGGTCATCGGTAAATTCAGCGGAGCCGATAAAAGCAAAAAAGCGGCGCTTGCGATAACGAGTGCGGCGCATACACATGTTGTGCTCAGCTTCCACTTCTCCACGCTTGTCGCCGGGTAACACGATGGGAATCAAGCGCTGGTCCAGCACCTCGTCACCGCGGTCGACCAGCTGCTGCCGTAGCGCGAGGACAGCGGCACGCTCGCCTTCCTCCCAAGGCTGGTGCGGGTGTTCGGCAGCAGTGGCAGCATCTGCCCCGCTGTCGCTTCCGCTGTCACCACTCACGTCGCTGGTGTCATCCTCGTCGGTCTGGCGTGTGCGATCATCCTGCGATTTCGTCACGTGATAAGCGTCATCGTCCGCTTTAGTGGCAATGCGACTCTGCACAAACTTCTTGTTGGCCATCAGCAGCAGTGCGTTGTTCGCGTTCTGCAATGACGTCGTAGTTAGCTGTGCACCCACCTGAACCTGCCTCACACGTTCATCGGCGTTCCGAAACTGTTGCTGGAGTTCCGTCTGCAATCGCTGGAAGCACTCGGCGATGACACTGTTCGCCTCCCCACACCACTGAGATTGAACAAGTTGTTTCGCCGTCCGCATCAACTCCGAAAAGGGCAGCTCCTCCACCGGCGTAGCGGACATTTGCTGCGTGAAAGAGGAACAAGAGAGAGAGAGAGAGAGAAAAAAAGGGAGGTGGGTGCGAAGTGACAGAGTGCCGCGTTCGTCTGTCACATCCGTCTTGTGCAGAGTGGCCGGCGTGCTACTACGCGCAAGAAGAGAGGAAAATAGCGTTGTCAGTGTCCAGTAGAGAGGGAGAAGAGGATGAACTAATGACATAGGTCGCAATGTGCACACGTCAGCGACAGCTGTACGGCAATAGCGAAAGATGGGGCAAGTAAACGCTTGTCGTCGCCGGTGGCGGCGCTGAGTTCAATGTCATCCATGCAGACAGGAAACAGTTTCGGTGAGGTTGGCTGACAGCTGTCGGTCGGGAAGCAGGAAGAAGCGACACAGAAAAAAAAATAAGAAGCTGGGGAAGCAAGGGGAAAAAAAGCAGATGCGAAAGATGTCACACAACACGGTTTACCGCGTTCACTGCGCGCGGCAGCGTCAACGCGGACAGGCGGAAAGAAACCGTGGCGTCCTCATCCGTCGTGATGCCGAACATCTCGCTCAGCTCAGCGAGCGTGCAGGCGTCCCCGAGTACGCCCTCGACGAGACGTAGAGTGAATTCCTTCCGTTCTTTCCAGAGACGGCGAGAGGCGTGATAGTGGCGAACCAGTGCTTCAGTGTCAAGCTCCGCCGCCGCCGCACGTTGGCTGTGTCGGTCGCCGTCTGCATTGTGGCGTGTTTCCCGGAGGCGAGTCAGAGAGGCCTGCATTACCCCCAGATCCTGCGTGAGGGCCGCAAGCCGCAGCTTGCGTTCGTCGGCGGTGGCAGTTGCCCCTAGTTGAGCGACTTCGGCCTCCTGCATTGCGTTCCGTGTGCGCAGTGTCAGCACCCGCTCCGCAAGCTCGGTGGTCCGCTGATCCTCTGTCTCCTGCTCACACATGCCACGTTCGTCTGGGCTGTTTCCGCCCTCAGCCGCGGTGACACAACCAGCTGTCTCGGTGGCTTCGGTGGTTGTTCCTGTCCCGCCGTCATCAACATCGGGGAGAGGAATGTTAAGAAAATAAAAGCGAGCCTTCTTGAGCTCTTTGCACTGTAGCTCACGTCGCTCCAGTAGGTCGTCGAGAATTTTTTGAACCATTGCCTTCCGAACGCGGCTACCGAGCGCGTCTGTAAGTGACTGTGCGGTGGCCGGCCGGTTCTCCCGCTGAAACCACTCCTGAATGAGTGCGCAGGCCTCATCCGGCACAGTGATTTTGGAAATGGCCGTCTTGTTCAATCCCATCGCGGTGTGCACGTCGAAATGTGGTGCGTGGCGACGCCAGCGATCCCTCCGTCGGACAGTTTGTTGGTCAACACTGCCAACACGGCAGACGAGAAAGGTGCAAACGACAGGAGCCATAAAGGAAGTGAGAACGCGAGCAGTGGAGATCGCAGAGAGAGTATGAGCGCCATTGCGGGGCTGGCGGTATCTAAAAAATGACTGCCGGCACGCCTCCTCTTACTTGACTTGGTTCCCTTTGCGTTGTGCGACGTTTCGTGGAGTCTGTCGCTGTGACGCCACCACGGTGCGTGTTGGTGAGTCCCGTCGGCTCGTTTTTCTTCTTTTTCACTGATCTTTTTGTTTGTTTGTTTGTGATGTCTCGTAGTTTGCGCGGCAATCATTCAGTCTCTGTGAAAAACGGTTTCCCAGCCTCACGATAGCCGATGGGGTTCATCACACGAAAGCGACGGACCTGACTGGAGTACCCCTCAAGCACAACGCGGACACGATCATCGAGTGTGAAGCGAGCTGCCTTCGCGTTTGACTTGATGTGATCCTTCTTTGTCGACTTCACAATCACCACGTTGTTGCTGTCCAGGCAGTGGTTAAGCAAGAGACGCTGCACTGAGAAGCCTGTGTGCTCTGATAACCGTCGTAGTGTCTCGTCCTCAACAAGCGGCACAAAGTCAGGCGGTGTGAAGCGAGTCGGCATTCCCAAAGGACAGTAGGCCTCCGTCACCATGTGCAGGGAGGACTGCAGCAATTGCAGTTCAGTGTTGGGCAGTGCAGCGTGCAACTCGATTTGATTCGCGACGGGTGGTGACAGCTGCTCTGTGTCAGAGAGTGTCGTCAGGGTCTGTACCTGTTCCGCGTTGCAATTGGACAAACCGATGGAGCGCACGAGGCCTTTGGCAACGAGGTTGCTCATGGCTCGCCACGTATCAGAGAGCGTCACATCTTTTTCCACTGCCGGTTGTCCGTCAGGCAGCTTTGGGTACTTGTCTGCTTCCGTCACAAAGCTGTGAGAGTGCCTCCAGCAGACAGGCCAGTGAATCAGGTAGAGGTCCAGGTAGTCGAGCTGCAGCTCCGCCAGCGTCTCGCGGCATGCAGTCTCGACGACATCAGGACGTTGATCCGTGGGCCATAACTTCGATGTCACAAAAAGACCATCTCGTCTCACGCGACGCGTGCGCAACGCATTGTGGAGTGCCGCACCAACCTCTTTCTGATTGCCGTAGGCCTTGGCACAGTCAATGTGACGGTAGCCACACTCAAGCGCAAATGGGACTGCCTCCTGAGCCTGGTTTGGTGTCATGCGATACGTGCCGAAGCCTACCTGCGGGATCCGATAGCCTGTTTTCAAGTCAAGGTGGCTCGTGATGCCTAGCTTGGGTCCTCCGATGGGACGAAACGACCGAGCGTTGACCGCTGACATTGCGCTCTCTCACAGATGATATGGTGGTGCCTTCTTTTTCGTGCCCCACAGCGCGGTTGCTTGCAGTGTTTAAAGAGGGGAAGGGGGTAAGATGAACGGCCGGTGAACAGGGTTGTTGTTGTTGTTCCTTGAAGGTGACACAGTGCCAATAAGTATACTGTGGTGGATATTGCAGACTGCAAGCAAGCAGAGAAGAGAAAAGCGCACGCCAGGTCATGGCGAGGCGCGTGGTCTACTGCCTGTAGTCGCGAATGATGCGCTTTTCGCTGCTCTTGGTTATGAACACTGCTCTGGAGCACAGTCGCGAGGTGCAATCATCTCGGCGCTGCCGTCACCTGCGCCGCAAGTCCCAGCCAACGTTTGTTTCTTGAAGATCTACGATGGTGAGGCATATGTGTGTAGTTCTTTTCTTTTTTTTTTTCAAAGAGCGAACTCAATGCTTTTGAATGCGCTGCATTTAATAAGTTATTCATTTTTTCCCCGAGCACGTGATGAAGGAAAAGAGAAGCTTGAGTTGAACGCACTTCTTCTCTTGAGTGCTTACCAGCTCGCACTGAGGAACACTTTGTTTACAATAAACAGTGACTCGGAGTCGGCTGAAGTGCTCGACTGCAGAAGTGTAACTGAGACGGAAGAATAAGTGGCCCACACGCAAATACGCAAAAAAAAAAAACAGAAAAGGCACTGATTGCTTTCCTCCGTGGGGCGAAGAAAGCGCTGCTAAGCACACCAACACCGCCCTCACACATGTTTGATCTCAGTTTCGCGCAGCTTGGCTAACCCGCTGTTGTTGCTGTGTTTGGGTGTCACACGCAATACACGATACAGCTCGCGGCGGTGCCCACATAACTGCTGCGCTGCATCCTGTCCATTTTGAGTGCTGCGTGTGAGCGTGCTCGCCACACATAGCACCGAGCTGCGGGCCACGCATTGAGATGGACTGCCGTTCTGCGCTGCGCGTTTTTTGACTTTCTGCATATCTGTGCCGTCGCTGTCCTGCAAACAACGGAACCTCAGATACCTTCCCAGCATGTTTCCTTCATTCTTTAAAATGTGGTGTGTGTAGCCTCCGTCCACGCACGTGAGCAGCTACACAGTGGCTCTGAATAATGTGGGTTCTTTTTTTAAATGTGCTGCAGACTGTGTTTAAAATAATACACTTTTATGCCCGTGTTCTCGCACTGCGTCTGTCGGCAGCTGACATGCGACGTGCCGCCCCGCCACAGCGAGCGGAGAAACGAAGCAAAGGCAAGAGAAAGAAAGACACACTTACTGCTGTGCGCATGTGGCAGCCTGGCCCTGAGGCACCTCGTCGTCGTCGTCGTCGTCCACGTTCATGCCGCCCATGCCGCGGCTGCGCGCGCCGCCACGGCGGCTCTCCTTGTCCAGGTCGACAGATGTCTCCGTCAGGAAGTGCTCCTCCGAGTCCTCTTCGGCGGCGGGCTGCTCGGGGTAGCCGAGGACCTTGCGAAGCTCAGCCGTGTCCGCGGCAGCCAGTGTCTTTGGAAACACGACACGGAACTTCACGACGAGGTCTCCCTTCTCGATGCCGCCCGTGTTGGGGAGTGGCATGCCCTCGCGGTTGACACAGTAGAGGTTCACGGGGTCCACCACCTCGCCGGCGCGGCTCTTGATGAGGAGCTTGCGGCCATCAAGCTGGGTGACGCTCATCGAAAACCCGGTGAGGGCCTCGGCGAGAGAGATGGTCTTCTCGATGAAGAGGTAGTTGCCCTTACGAGTGAAATCGGGGTGAGGCTTCTGCTCGAAGATGATGATGATATCACCCGAAAGCTTCACGCCGGGGATCTGGTCGCCTTCGCCGGCGAAGGAGACGCTATCGCCAGAGTGCATGCCCTTCTCGACCACTACCTCAAAGATCTTCTTGTCCTTGATCGTCTGGCGACCCTTGCAGCCCTCGCACTTGTCCTCCTCCTTCAGTGTGGTGCCCTTACCTTGGCACGTCGGGCACGCCACCTGCATCTGCTGAATGAAGCCAGGGCCGAGCTGGCGCGTCACCATGCGCACACCGCGGCCGCCGCAGTCGCGGCACTTGATGTCAGCCGAGGGATTCTTGGAGCCGCTGCCGTTGCACTTGGCGCACAGACGGTCGCGTGTGATGGCAAGCTTGATGGTCTTGCCACAGTAGAAGGCCTCCAGAGGCACCGGCAGACGGTGGATGATGCCCTTGGGCTTGGGCTCGCCGCGGGGGCGACCGCCGCCACCGAAGAAGCTGGCGAAGATATCGGAGGGGTCAATGCCGCCATCCATGCCCGCACCCTGCTCACCAAACTGGTCGTAGTTGCGACGCTTGTCCGGGTCAGAGAGGACTTCGTAGGCCACAGACACCTCCTTGAACTTCTCCTGCGCCTCCGGAGCTGTGTTCTTGTCGGGGTGATACTTGAGGGCCAGCTTGCGGTACGCACGCTTGATCTCGTCGTCTGTCGCCGTCGGCGTCACGCCGAGCGCGTCATAGTACTTAGTCTCCTTGACCATGGTGTGATGTGATTACGATTTGCTTATAACCAGCTTAGGAATAGGAAAATGAGCGCGTTTCTTTGCGCAGCGCAGTCAAGCAGACAGAAGGCGAGCAACAGGCGAGACAGTGGAAAGAGGGGAGAGGGAGACAGCAGAAAGTGTGAGGTGTCATGTTGGGAAGCGGTAAGCTCTGTGAAAAGTGGGTAATGGACCGGGTGACTTCACTGTGCATGTGTGTGCGTGGCGTCAGAGGCGGCACGCCCGCGGACGAGCTCGCTGTCGGTAAAGCGGTAAAGTGAAGGAAAGAGACTCTTTTCTTTGCGTGTCGCTTCCGTTCCCGGGCGTCGACGAGATGTGTGGTATGATTACTGCGGTTGTTGCTGTTGTTTACAATAGTTTTGTGAGAAATAGCTGTACATTCATGTTTCACGTCGTCGCACATTAAGCCTGCTTGAGAGCAAGAGAAGGAGTTCTCAAAAGGGCATGAGCTTCTTTTTTAGTGCATCCACCTCCTTGGCATCTGCCCCGCTGGATTTTGCAATATTCAGGGCGTCCGTCAACAATTTCTTCTCGGCTTCAGAGAAGAATAGTGTCAGCTCGTCGACGCGACTGACCTTACTGAGGCCCTTCAAGAACTGGAATCCCGTCGAGCCGGGGAATTGTGCAATGGCAGAAACAATGCCCGAAAGCATGGCTGGAGACATGTTGCTTTTGAACAAGGACGCCATACCAGCCGGGTTCATCAGACTCACGTAGTGGTTAAGCAAGTCCTGATTGTCTTTGATCGCGTTAAAAGTGCGCTCAAACTCAGTGAACGTCTTCGGAGCCGCAAGGCTATCCTTGTTCATAGTGCTCGCGCGCAACTGTGTGGGTAGTGCTGGCGCAGGCGACGTGGCGGCTTTGGGCTTTTCAGAAGGTGGGGCGGGAGCTGCGTTGGCTGCGGGGTCGGTGTGCTTGGTCGCAACAGTCGATGCCGTGGTTGCTGCGGTAGCTGACGAGACGGGCCTTGTGCGTTCCTCCGGCGTAACAGCGACATTCGTCGGCTGTTCTTCGCGTGCGTCCTCGTCATCTTCAACGATTTCTACACGACTGTGGCCTTGGGCGGTGCGCTGGCGCATGGACTGTTCCTTTTCTTGTCGCAGAGCTGCAGCCCTGGCGGCCTCCTCCTGTGCCTGGCGCGCCTTTGCGACGTCTGCCATGTGTTGTTGGATGCGTGCTTGTCTTTCTTTTTCCTCCGCCTGAGAAAGGCTGCTTGGTGCGGCCCCAGTAGCCGTCTCATCATCATCATCGTCGTCGTCATCGACTTCTTCGATCACAATCTTCTTTTTAATGGCTGGCCCAGACGACTCTTTGGCACGTTGAACCTGCAGCATCTTTGTGATGACATCCAACTCTGTCTTGGCGCTCTGGTCATCGGGAACCAGTGCGAGCACCGACTCCGCATCGCCGCGAGCCTCCTCCAGCTTCCCCATATTTTTTCGCGCCAAGGCGCGGCGGTAGTACGCCTTCGCATACCCACGGTTCAGCTGCAGGCACGTGGTTGCATCCTGCTCGGCCTTGTCCCATTGCATTTCTTTCAGGTAGCACATGGAGCGGTTGCCGTACAGTACGTGCGTCTCGACACTGTTAGGGGCCACGTTTATGCCTGTTGTGTAGGCCTCGATCGCCTGAGAGACTTTTCCTAGACGGAAGTACTCATTACCTTTCTCCTTCGCGGCTTGAATCTGCGCCTGGTCGCCGGACACTTTTGTCCCCTGCTTGTGGGACGAGGAGGCGACGGCTTCTTTCAGAGATGGCACCGTTCCGCGAATAGGAGGTACAACGTCTTCATCGACGGCTGGCACACCTTTTCGAGCTTTACTGGCATCTTCCCGCTGGATGGTGGCCTCCTCCCACTGCTCTAATTCCTTCAGTTCATCCCGCAGATCATCTGCTTGTTGGCGAATACTCTCTACAACACTACGGTCCATTTTTTCGTTTTCGATGACAGTCAGCACACTTCAAAAAAAAAAAGCTATTCAACGCTGTTGACAGCAGTTCCTTGTTCTCAGGCGTTCTGTTCTTTGTTCGCCTGTTTGTTTGTTCTTCCTTTGGGGAGGGGGGGGGGGGGCTGGGAGGCAGAGAACAGAAGTGATAGAGAGCGGGAGTAAAAGAAGCAGTGGTGAAAGGGGTGCGAAACAGAAGAAGAAACCGTCAGAAGTGAGCTGTCCACCTTCGCTCGGTCTGTAGCAGTTCCATCTTAAGCATGCGGCGCAAAGAAAAGGATACTCTTGCTGGCGCAGCGCGTCGTGCAGATAAAGTACACAAGAAAAACAAAAATCCATAGCCAGGTCATGTGGCACGAGCAGCGCACGGGGGCGAAAGCTTTTTGTTGGTTGACTTCCGATGACAGTTGAACTTGAGGGCAGACTCACAGGAGCTGACTCACAACGAATAAGGGCACGAAGGTGTACAACGGGTAATAAATGTAATCACGCTTCAAGCACTCCAGACCCTCCGCCATGTATGCAAGAGCGGTGCAGACGCCAAAGAGAGCGACGTGTGAGGAACCAAGAAACGGAAGCCAGTCCATCTCCATCACCGTCAATGTCACCGCACAGGCCCACAGCGCAAAGAAAAGCACAGCGATGCGATCTTTGCGGAATTCGAGCACATACGCTGCCGTATCCGCCGCCATGAAGGACGACGCAAAGGTCAGCGCGGCCATGAACACAGTGAAGAGCATGCTGCGCGTGGTCCGCCGTAAACAGCCTGTCACGTGAAAATTCTAAAATTTGGGCTATGTGTTGCTGCGGAAGAAGGAAATGTTGTGGAAAGGGAGGTATGGGAGGTGACTGATCTCTGGGCCAAGCACAGTGTAAGTGGCGAGCACACACACACACAACTGCCATCAGTGCTCTGATTTGCAGCCGGCGCACTCGCATCACAGCTTCTCACGCAAGGAAACCGCTTCAGAGAGCTGTGAAAGCGTGGGAGAGAGCCGACAGCAGACTCATTGACGACTAGTGTGAATGAGGCAATGGGCATCATTAGCGTTGCTACTATCTTTCGCTTGCTGCGTGTGAAAACAAAAAACGTCAGAAGACTTGTGACGTGAAACTGTGAGGCGGGAGAAAGTGAACGCGCTTACTGTTCATCCAGCGCGTTCGTTGCTTGCTTCTCATCCGCGGCGGTCCACTTCTGGTCGCGAAAAAAAGCGTCCTTCACCACGTTCATCACCGCCACGAACGCCTTGCGGCGCTTGATGTTGTCCTCGTCTTTGGAGTCTTGCTCCGCCTTCACGTACGTCGCGTACAAACGCATGTAGTGCAGTTGTTCGCCTTGAAGGTGGGTCTGGAGTGCGGTGGCAATGGTCAAAATAATCATCCACGATAAGAACGAAACCTTGCGGCACTTACGCTTGTACTCAATGTCAACCTCACGAAGAAGATAAGGTGCAAGCTGTGGATCGCGCCGAGCGTACAAATCCAGGTGTTTCATGTACGGCGAGCCCTTCGTGCGGTGCTCAAGAATGTTGTGACGCCTCCCATGTGTCAACACAGAGGTAGCACTGGTGGCGCCCACAACAGCCCCTCGCGAAAGCCGCAGCATGTGTGAAGTGAGTTGTCCTCACTCTTTAAAGCCAAAAGGTGCCAACAATGAGAGAGGAGAGAACAGTGAAGGGAAGAGATTCACTGAGGTTCCTGGGACCATCAGGTGCCTTTGGCGGCTTCAATGGGAAAGAAGCTGCGATGACGACACGCACAACGAGCTTTGAGCATGGTGTGTCGTGACCCAAAACACCGTGTGCTCGAACTGAAGCAGTCCAACTAAGAAGTGGGAGTTTGAACCGCTGACAATTGTGCCTGTGAAGGTTCAGCAACGGTCAGTGCAATGCGAAGATGCGTGACGGTCGGCACTCATTCGTTTGTGGTGTTGCGTTCTTTTTCTTGTCGTAGCATTTGCGGTGGTGGTTGGTTCACTAGAACAGCAACCTTAAACGAACTTCGTGACAACGACTTGGAGAGAATGCATAGGCGCCACAACAGTGCGTTGTGCGTACACACGCGCACGTGTTGCTGGTGCTCCATCTCTTGCGTTCATTGTTTTCTTTTATTATTACAACAAGAACTGATTACAATTGTTCACGCACTCCTTACTCTTCGCGACGTCGCTTCGAACCCTTGCGTGTCTTGGTCGCCACAGAAGATATCTGGTGAGCGTTCAGCTTGGCCATGATGGCACTTTGCGTCGCCGCTGCCTTGGGGACCGTCGCACTTGTGTAAAGAACCTTGGCGGATCGGAGCTTATTCGTCTGATCACTGCCGGTGGTTTTGTTCAGGGCCTCGATGTACATTCGACGCGACTGCAACACAGAGAGAAGATGCAGCTGTGCAGCTTTCCGGGAATTGATTCGACTGTCAATGTCGCTAGATGATGCAAAAACGCTCTGAACGATTGTAACGCCTGCTTTGCATTCAGTCACCCGCTCCAGCAGTGTGGCAACAATCTTCGCGAAGCCCTCCTTCGTGGCCATTTCGTGAAGATTAGGCCATGAGGATACAGATACCATGATCTTCTCGACGATGGATGGCGAACCTTTCGCGGCTACAGTTAAAAGTAGAGCTTCAGACGGGCGCCGGGGAGAGTTGGCCGTGAGCAAATGTTGCAGTGCACCTAGCACAAAAACAGACATCTGCTCGACAGAAGTCCTGGCCTCCAGTACAGTGCGGACGAAGAACTCCGCGCCAGAGCGGAGGGCTGCTGTGGTACAAGCCTCGCCAAACGTCTTTTTTGCTGCGTTGTTCTTGCATAGTTCTGCGGTAAACGAGCTGTCTACAACCACAAGGCGCGCAGTGGCGGGGAGCAGAAAGGCCGTCTGGAACAGTTTGGACGCGGGAACACCACGCAGCGCGCTCACGATCTTCTGGCAATTCTCGCCAGTGGCGTCTGTACGGTAGATGAGACGTTCTAGTAACTGTGCGGCTTCCTGGATTACTTCGTTGTCAGGATCAGATTGAAAAGTCCACACATTCGGGCTTGCAGACAGTAGACCTTCAGCGACCTTTTCAACCGTCGCCGCTGTGCCGAACTCCACCAGTGCGGTGAGGAGAACGATGCCGTTCTTGTCGCCAAGAATATCGCCGATGAGTGGTGCCACGGCGCTGCAAAGCGACTTTTGGGGTGCACGGATTGTTGCGGTAGAGAGTACATGGCGAACATTTTTTGTGGTCACCTTGGATGTCAAGCACTCCACGCCATGTGCCTCAATAGTTTCAGCCCACTTGGAGGGCTCAATGGAAAGGTAGTGCGTCATTCGCCTCTTCCAGGGCTGACAAGCAGGAGCAAACCGGGTTGTCAAACTCCGGAAAAAACGACAACAGGCAAAATGAGGAGACAAGGGTGAGGAAGAGAGGGGTACGTGTGTAAACACTGTTGGAAACTATGGAAGGCGCCACTTGTCAAAGAGCACCTGTTGGGGGAATGCGAGAAAAACTAGCAGCTCTGATTTATTGGAGAACGGGAAATGATGAGCACATCCTTGTGGGGGCATCGGGTCGGAGAGAGAAAAACAAAAAGCGCGCACACCCTGTCTCCCGTGTGTGGGCACGTTGGAGACTGTGTCGGTTGAGAAAAAAAGCACCGTGGTAAGCGTTCGCGCTCAGCCGACCGCGTGGTGGCTCACATCGAGTAATCGGTAGGAATAAGAGGACAAGGTATCAGCATTTTTTGAAATCAATGCCGCACACCGACCACGCAATGATCAGAGCAATGATAGCTAGCAAAATAATGACGCCAATCACGATTTTAACGTGGTGTATACAAAGTGCGCGTTTCAGCTGCCGCGAGTTGCTGTGAAACCCCTGTGCCTCATCTCGAAGCAGCTCAGTCCGATCGCACAGACTGTCTATTTTGTCGCCGCGTTGCACAACAGTATCGAGGTTATCGAGCATTACCTGGCGTGTCGAGTCAACCTGTGCCCGAATCTGGCCAAGCTTGTCAGCCTGCGGGTTGTTGTTGAAGAGAGAGCGTTGGGAGCTGAGTGTGGCGCCGAATTTGCCACAGTTGCCGACGGTTATGAGAGAAGCGCGAGGATACCGATCCGGACTACCAGCAAACTGTGTCTTGAACGCATCGCGGATTTGCGCAAGATACGCGTAGACAGTGCGGTTCTCGTATTGGCTCCCTGACATGCACCCATACACAATCTCGTTCTCAATCAGGAAGTGAAAAACGTTTTGCTCGTACTGGTAGCTGACCTTGGTATCATAACGAGGGAGGCGCTCAAGCATTTTTTCCACAACTGCGCGGTTATTGGACGAGAGGTTGTCCTCTGCGACGACATTCTGCTGGTATGCCACCAGTGCAGCAGCGATTGACATAGTGTGCGAACGAGGGTATTCGTACCTAAACAAGCCTTTTGGAAAACGCTGTCAAGTTCACTGCCAAGTACAGAGCAAATGCGGAGAGAACGACTTGTGGACGGCTATGGTAAAAGGGAGCTGAAACAGCCGTGAGTTGAAAACGTCACGTGTACGGAGAGATGTGGGTTCGCGGACTGTCTAGATAAACTACGGAGAGGTGACGTGGAGAGGAAAGTGGGTGAACAGACATTCATCAGCTTCCCCAGAGAACAGTAGAAAAGGCAAAGTACTGGCATTGTAAAGCATTCCACAAAACAAAACAGGCCCGTAGCAAACGGATAGACAGGGGCGTCAGCAACCTCGGAAAGAAAGCTGATCCAGACCTTTAGGGGGTATGATCTCACGCGACGGAATTTCAACCGGTGCCGTCAGCCCACTTTTCAGCATGTCGAGCTATGGGTGTACATGTATGGGTGTTGGTGTGTACAGGTGTAGGCGTGTAGGGTCTTATAGTAAACGAAGCCGGCGCCTCACTCTGCGCGCCAAGACGAAGTTTGCAAGGCTGTCAACAAAAAAAAAAAGATAATGGGAAACTGTAGATTGTGAAGTGCACCGTTTAGCAACGAGCGCCCCTGCAGCAGTTATCTCGCTGCTTCTCCTACTGTCTCGATCCAAGTGCAAAGTCTCGTGCTGTTTCCGCCGTTGTTGTGACTGCTTAACCTGGCCTGAAGCCAATTTTTGCTGTTTTGAAAAATGTCACGTCAACGCCGCGTCATTGCATGATGGCCATATCTAGCCACCACACGTCGCAACGGAGCAGAGATGCCCTGCCGCCTATGGAGAAGACTGAGAGTGTACGATCTGTGACTGCAGGATAAATCCTGAAGCTCATGGCAACTTCGCCGTCGTTCACAAAGATTTCTGCACTGGACTTGTCGATGAAGAGGCGTAACTCGAGAGTCGCGCGTTGGGGCAGCGCGCAACTACGGTACCCGCTGATCACATACTGTGGATAGTGTCTGTTAACCACAAGACGCTTTTTCTGGCTGTCAACAGCAATTTCAAATCCCTTCCCAAGCCACAGACCATACTTTTCGGCGCTGCTTCCAAAGCAGTCCCATATGACGTCCAGCTCGCATCCCTGGCACGAATCCATGATACGCAGCTGTGAGTTGCTAGCGATCTCCTGGCTTCGAATGCACTGATACCGTCTGCGAATGGACTCTAGTTCCTTCACCGGTCGTGTGCGCACCTTCCCGGTGGCTTCATCGACAGTTATCTCTCGTGGGACAGTAAGCATCCCACTCCACATGTGACTTGTGGTAGGTGTAACTGCATTCCACAGCCCGAGCCACCCGAAAGTTATTCGCCGCCCATCTGGAGCCCTTAACGATGAGCACGTGTAGAAGTCGGTGCCACAGTCGAGCTCTTCAAATTTTGAAAAAGGAGTGAATCCGCTCGGCGGAACCCACTTCCCGACGATAGTGCCGGTTTGGAAGCAGTTCCACCACTTGAACCCTTTCGGCTGCAATCCCTGTGGTGAGAAGGAGATCACATCGTGAGAGCCTACTTGAAACAACTCAGGGCACTCCCACATGTACACGTTGCGGTCGTCCATCTTGGCCAAGACAGTGTACACACTGTCATCCCAGTCTTCGATGTCATCCGTCGAGTAGAGGAGAAGCTGGCCTTGATCCTTTGAGTCCCTTGCGCCACACACCATGTAAAACCGTCCGTCCTCGTGCCACACCATGGGATCACGGAAATCCGTAAAACCAGAGGGCGGCTTTACAATAATGCCTCTTTTCTCAAAGCTGAAGCCATCTTCACTGACAGCCAAGCACTGCACCTGATAGATTTGACAATCATCAATCATTTCACTAAGCCAGTGATGGCCAGTGTACACTAGGTACAACTTGTCATCGTGCTCCAACGCCGAACCAGAGAAACACCCGTCACGGTCCCAATCATCCGTCGGTGCCAGTGCAATGGGATGGTGACGCCAATGAACAAGGTCCTCGCTGGTTAAGTGACCCCAGTGCATCGGGCCCCAGTCGGCCACATACGGGTTGTGTTGATAAAAAACATGATAAAGACTCTTGTAGTAAACGCACCCGACGGGGGAGTTCATCCACCCGGCGTAAGGCGCAATGTGGTAAAGTGGATAGAAGTCACGGTTGAGTGTCTTGCGCATGGCCAGGACGGCATTGTTTGCCTCCGCAAGCTTCTCCTCGTGCGACATCGTCCCTCACTGGCAAGCTTGGCGAACAGAGAGAGAAGTGCACTACAGGAAGCATGTCGATGTGAAAGGGGGGATGGGGTTGGTGGTGTTTGGCGGCGGCGGAGGTGGGTGGGGCGGCGGCCGGGCTTGGGGGTGCGGCGCGCCCGCGCCCCGCGGCCGCCGCCCCCCGCGCGCCGCCACGCCCAAAACAACCCCAACGGGCCGACAAACGCCGGGGCCGCCGGCAGCGCACCGCACCCCCACAACACCCAAAAAAAAACATGCCCCGTCCATACTCACCACTTTTGTTTTCTCGAAGGCCCGACGACAGCCGATGCTTTTATGGGCGTTGCAAGGCCGACCCGTCCACGACGGCGAAGCGCACGCAAACGTCACCCCGCCGCGCGCCGCCGATGCCGCCTTGGGGCCTATCGCTGCGGAGTGTGTTCGGCCGCGTGCCGACAGCAACGGTTGCGTTGAACACCTCGTGCGCACCTACGGTGCTGCTGCGGGTTGCGGTGAAATACGCAGGTCTTTTGGTGTCGACGCTTTGCTTTTATTGTCCGCGTTCCTGCGTGGCGCCGCGCCGCCGTCACCACCTGGCGCCGCGCCCAAACCCCGCGCGGAAGCCGGGAAGCAGCCAAACACCCCCGCCCGCGCACCTGCCGACACCAACGAACCGGGCCCGCGCGAACGGGGAGCACACACCGAACTCCGTATTCCCGTCCGCCCGTCGCCGGAGTCGTGTCTGTTTGTGAACGCCCTCTCACGGCCGAAGGAGATGACGGTCGTGGTCTTCAGCTCCATAGACAGTGGAGCGACGCGACGTGGGTTGTCGCTGGCACTCGGCCGGCTGAGGTCACCTCTTGTACTCTCGCAGCGGTTGCTTTCAGCAGATGTAAAAGAGGCACTACACGCTGCCGGAGCTCTTTTTTTCGATCGCCTGGGGCTCTCTCTTGCACAACGGGTTGCTGACGTTCTGGATATAGTTCCGTTTCAAGGCACGGATGACTTTTTGGTGGCTGTGGGCGGATTGCAGACCGGGCGGTCTTCCGTTGCGATGTGCAGCGTGACTGCCCAACGCGTTAACGGCGACATCGTGCTCTGCGTCACCGATTGCAGGGCAACTGCATCGCAACCTCTGCTCACCAAATTAGATACTTGTCAGGCACACCCAGCGACCACCGTAGTCCCGGCACCTCTTTCAGCGCCTGTAGACTGCGTTCAGTTCCGCGTTGTTGTTGCTCTCTGCATCGCGCATGAGCGTCTTCAACTGAATCACACAGATACAGAAGAAAGGAATGCGTGGAGAATAGTGCGCTCACTGATCTCCAGTGACGCTTGTGTTGATCACGTTGAGGCCGTTGCGCTCGAGTCACGCGCTTCTCCCCTTTAGAACCATGTAAGGGTTGATACTGGCGCAACACGTAGGCTGATAGGGTCGTTGTACTACTCCTCAGGACCAGTTGTTCGTCGTTAAGTGTATCAAACATCACCAACCCAGAGGAAGTTGGCACCTGCTGTGTTGTGGTCAGTGGCACTGCTTGGGTAGCCCATCAAAACACGTTTTTGCGAAATAGATGGTTAGTGTTGTGGAAAATACAATTTCCCCAGTTGCTCTTTTCGATTCAGCAGTGAGTTGTGTCTGATTGGGCTTTCCCACCTCTCCTCATTTCTTCCCACTTCTCTCACCTCTCCAATTGTTGTCTTCTCGAACACTCTTCTTTTTTCCAAATCACCGGGAAGAGGCTCCTTTGACAGAAGAACGAGCGTTGAGTGAAGGCCTTTTCCCACCCGCCGTCCGCTGGTTGCTGTCAGAACCACAGTCGTTCACAACCTAGCCGATTGGTGGAGAGCGCGAGTAGGTTGCTGCCACTCACTGCGGCAATGAGCGATCCTGCTGCTGACTGGGGCGACATGGTGATGCCGGGTGTGTACATGATTAAAAGACACAACCAGAGCGCAGCTACAGCGGTGGCAAACGCAAACGCTGAGCTGGGTATCAACTATGAGCAACTGTACTTGGAGGCTGAGGAAATACAGAAGCACATAGACAAGTTGCTGCAAAGTAACGATGAAATCATGGATTATCTGAAAAAAGTGGATGAGGGTTCTGATGACGCTCATGATGACATGAACGAAAACGCCGATTGGGATGACGACGTCCAAGGCATGCACGACATGCGAGGTATGAGCGATTTACAGAGCGGTGGCTCACACCCTGTGCAACCTGAAGTCTCAGACACAGATGTAGAGATCTTCCGTGATGCGTTATTGGAGAATGAGGGTGTCATTGCATCCAAAAAGCGTCGGCTGGAGGACATACTAAAGATTCTTGCAGCGAATAAGTGTGGATGCCAGTTTCACAAATCCACCGAAACGCATGTACCCCTCACAACAGATGCCACCGAACCTCCGCTAGCCGTCCCGGCTGATCGGTTTTCTCTGTAGCTATTCCTATTGCGATAAGTCTTTTTTTTTTCTTCTTAGTGCGTTAACTGCTGCTGCAGATGCACGCCGCTGATGGGTGGAACGACAACGACTAACCAGCTCGTCGAAACACCTGCCTATGAACTGCCAGGCTTGAGCTGCTTGATCTCTGTTGGACTCTATTACTCACCCCTGTGGACTGTTGTGATACTGATTGGAGCCGACCGTCGGCTGACACTTCTCATCTTCCGTTCTCCTTTTCGCGTTATCGTCGCGCGTTCCCCTCCCCTTTTCTGTCACCTTTCGCTTATTCCCTCCCGCAACACCACGTAGAACTACGCATACACATTCACTGACACTAAAGCGCAAAGCTGTCCAAAAGAACACCCATGCCACCGAAGAAGAACGACAAGGGCGAGGAACACAAGACTGTCCTCCTTGGCCGCCCTGGCAGCAGCCTGAAGGTTGGTATTGTGGGTCTTCCGAATGTGGGCAAGTCCACATTCTTTAACATCCTTTCCAAGAAGGGCGTGCCGGCGGAGAACCGTCCGTTCTGCACGATCGACCCCAACACAGCTGACATCAACATTCCCGACGAGCGTTTCGAGAAGCTGGTGGCCATCCACAAGCCCCTCTCCATCGTCCCCGCACAGGTGCACGTGTGCGACATTGCTGGTCTCGTGCGCGGTGCTAGCAACGGCGAGGGCCTGGGCAATGCATTCCTCTCCAACATCAGTGCGTGTGACGGCATCATTCACATGGTTCGTGTCTTTGAGGAGATCGAGATCACCCATGTCGAGGGCGATCTTGACCCTATCCGTGACTTAGAAATCATCTTCTCCGAACTCGTTGCGAAGGACCTTCAGATTGTCAACGGTCTGATCGACAAGCTTACCCCAGTCGTGAACCGTGGCCTGGATAAGTCCAAGAAGGTCGACCTTGAGATGCTCGCGAAAATCAAAGAGCACCTCGAAGCGGGCAAGCAGGTGCGCTGCGGCCAGTGGAACGGCAAAGAGATCGATTTCCTCAACACGTTGCAGCTTCTCACCGCCAAGCCTGCCATGTTCCTGATCAACATGTCGGAGAACGACTACATGCGCCAGCGCAACAAGTGGCTGAAGAAGCTGAAGGAGTGGATTGATGAGCAGACAGGCGAGCCTATGATCCCGTTCTCTGCCGAGATGGAGAACCAGCTTGTGAACATGTCCCCCGAGGAGGTGAGCAAGTACTGCGAAGAGAACAAGACCAAGTCGCAGATCAACAAGATCATCACCACCGCTTACGAGTCCATCAACCTCATTCACTACTTCACCGCTGGTGCCGATGAGGTCAAGTGCTGGACGATTCAGCGCCACACCAAGGCTCCCCAGGCGGCCGGTCGAATCCACTCTGACATGGAGAAGGGCTTCATTTGCGCCGAGGTGATTGAGTGGGCTGACTTCGACCGCCTCCAGAGCGAGTCTGCGTGCCGTGACGAGGGCAAACAGCACCAACAGGGTCGCAACTACGAGGTCCAGGATGGTGACATTATCTTCTTCAAGTTCAACCCCCCCAAGGGTGGCAAGAAGTAAGACAGTGTGTAGTCACCGCGGAGTACGGTGTAAACTGCAAGGAAAAAGGTAAACTGGTAATCGAAAAAAATACGCGCACACACACAGAACTCAGAAAAAAAAAAGACAATGGAGTGGATGGCCCGACTGAAACCAGCATACGGTGAAGGGAAGTTTGTCGTGAGGCAGTGATCTCAGTGCGCATGCTATCCTTGCCCTTCTCGCATGCTTTTTTCCCCCATCTACCATGGAAGTGTGTCTGAGCCGGTCACCGGCTTTTTTTTTGTTCGTAACTTAACTTGTTCATTTGAGTGGAAGGAATGCATACTGCGCAAATGAAGTCATCAAGCGTGCTGCCGCGGCTGTGGACCTTCACGTTAGGTACTCACCTCACCAAAGGCAAACGCGGCGCGAAAAGGACACGCGAGGTGCCCGCGTTTACCGCGGTGCTCGTTTTCATCCACAGCTGCGTGAGACGGGGAGTGTTGACGACTGAGTGATGCTAGCAGAAACACCGCGTTTGCTGTGTCTCAGTTTTCCTTCTGAGAGCTCTCAATGGTGAATCTGGCCACGCTGTCGCTTCGGGTTGGCTGGCCTTTCGCTGTGTTTAAGTGACCATTCGTCCTGCCCCTGCCTCTTCATACCCCTGCACTCAGCTGCTTATTCCCTTTTCTAGTTTAAACATGCCCATGAAAGGGATTAGTGCCCTGAAGGGCAACACACAGAGCATTTTGCTGGCCCCGGTGCGAGACAAATACTCGATCCTCATGGAGGATGACAAGCTCCGCGTTGGTGCCAGCAGCATGCAGGGCTGGCGAAGCACAATGGAGGACGCCCACATTGTGTACCTTTCGCTTCCGAACCTCCCGGGCGACGTGCCGGATGAGGATGGCGCGATTGCCGGCGTCTTCGATGGACACTGCGGAAGCAAGTACGCACAGTGCTGTGCGGCAAACATGCGTGAGTGGCTCACGTCCACCCCAGAGTTCCGAAATGGCCGCTTTGAGAAGGCGCTCAAGAACGCATTTGTGAATGGGGACACTGCACTGCACAAGGCAATGCCAAATGAAATGAGTGGGTGCACAGGCAACTGCATTCTTTTGGTCCAAAACCACCTTTACTGTGCGAACGCTGGCGACTCAAGAGCAGTTCTGTGTCGCGACGGCACTGCTGTTCCGCTGAGCATGGACCACAAGCCGGGAAACGAGGAGGAAACCAAGCGAATCATCGCTGCAGGCGGCTTCGTGCATGCAGGCCGTGTGAATGGCGTTTTGTCTGTGAGCCGCGCCTTTGGCGACTACGCGTTCAAGGACACGGCACTCAAACCTTCCGAAATGGCTATCACAGCGACACCCGATGTTCTCCATGTTGAGCTCACTCCGTCGGACGAGTTTGTCATCATTGCGTGCGACGGCGTCTGGGACATGATGACAAACGAAGCTGCAGTGGAATTTGTGCGAAATGAGGTGGCGGATCACGGTGACATCTCTCTGGCGTGCGAGCGGGTCATGAACGCGTGCTTAGCTATCACACCGACGGCCTATGGGACAGACAACATGACCATCATCATCATCCAATTCAAGAGCCTGTTTCTGAAGAAGGTTGAAAGCAAGTTCGCGGAGCCTGTGCACACTGGCGGTGGCGGGCCGAGCGAATAGCGTGAGTGCGCTTACTCATGCACGTACCCCAACTCAACCTGTTGCGATCATTCACCACAGTGGGTCTACAGACGCATCCACGAAGTCGTCCCTACAACAACGTCGACAGTAACCCCCTTTTCGATCAGTGATTATTCGCTGTAAAACAAGCGAAAAGGAGGTCTCTTCTGGCGAGGACTCACCACAGTAACAGAAAGAAAAACAAGCCCGGCGGGGAACCTTTTCGTTGTGTCGTTTCTTTTTCTGTGCGACTACTCTCCCCTGATTCCTCCTCCCATTGGCGTGACGGCAGCTGCGATCACCAGCGGTTGCCCCCCGTGCTCGCTCCGATGCCGGCTGACCGGAGTATCTCTTTCCACTTCGTTTGATGGCTCTGCAGGCGAACACGCAGCATTGACTGTTTTTCGAATGTGACGGCATGCGGGCAGTGCGCACCTTCGTTCACCGTATGCCCACACCGTATCAGAACGCTACACACTCTCTTCGTGCGCCTCTCTTTCTCTCTCATTCTCTTAGCCGGCTGCAATAGGTCACAGACTTACTCACTCACACACACACACCTTGTACCACATACCCTTCTCGTTCCTCTTTTGAGGACTGCTAGTGGCATCACCCGACGCGGTGGCAACGATGTCGGCCGAGGCTGCATTTCCATGGAGGGTGGTGGGTGAATATCGCGAGCATGAATCGTCGAGACGTGCCCCAGGTGAGTCCCCGTTTCTCAGGGAAACCGATGGGCTGTCCCAGCATCCGCCGATCTTGCTGTATGACATGGAGGCTCAGAAGGAGGACGGCATGCCAGCTCCACGGTACATTGCTCGGAAAATCGCTGTGCCACCACCGTCCCTCGACAAGGTTAAGGTCGTATCGCTCGGCCCACCTCTCAACGTCGCACTCAGCCAAGAACCTGGCGTGGCGCAGGTTAACTACGACAGTGCCCCAATGGAGGAGAGTATGGCACCTAATGACAAGCGAAAGCAGAAACGCGAACGCATGCACTTGGTGACATCGTTTCCTAGTGTGTACCAGTGGGCATACATCTTTCCTGTTGTACTCTTCCTTTTGGATGTTGCCATTCTTGCTGGTGGGCTTGCTACGCAAAAAACCAGCAAACGGTTCATCGCGGCAGCGTCCATTGTCATTCTCGTGCCAGACGTCGGCTTTTTGTTCCTGCTGGTCAAGAAGGGCACCGTGACTATCACCATCGCAATTCATTTAGTGCTGTGGCCGAACACGGTTCTCGCCTTTTTGCTGCCTTTCATTTCACTCTTGTTCATTCTGCACATTTTGCTTGTTGCCCTGATGATCGTTTTCGCACTTCGAATACGGAAGAGTCTCTTTGACACAGTGTGCACTGTGGGTTGAACCCCGCCAAAATGTCTCTCTCTCACACCATCCCAAGCTGCGCGCATGTTGCCGTGCTCGTCTTTCTGCGTGATCCTACGTGCTTTTCTCGCTACTTCTTTCTTTTGCGCCTCCCATGTTTGCTATTCTTGCTCAAGTGAACTACTCGACACGTGTACCAATCGAACAACTCACCTCCACATTGATGGTGGCTTGGCCTTGCCGCTTTGTGCACAGAGCGGCGTCATTCACCGACCCTACCTCAGTTTCCCCACACCGCGTTGCTCACGATATTTTTGCCCATTTTCTGACCCCATAACACCCCTGTTCGCTCTCTTTCTCTCTATCTTTCAACACTCCACACCCGTTAGATTGGGCATTCGCAGCATCGCTCTTTCCTCACTGAGCACCTGCTTTCCTTCTCATTGCCGTTCCTTCTCAAACTGCTTGCACACGTGTATCAAAATGCCGCCAAAGAAAAAAGGCGAGGAACGGGAAGAAACTGCTCACTTTACGTTCCCAGACGGTAGCGTCTACGATGGTGCGTTCACAGTGAAACAGGAGGCCGGCAGCGCTGATGGCCTTGGTGGCGCCGCGCCAAAGCGCACATCTGGACCCACCGGTGGTGGCTCGCGAGGTGGGGCGAGCGGTGGTCTCGGAGCGGCTGAGACGCCTGAGGCCGCTGCCGCTGCTGTGGTGCGTGTACAAAACGGCCAGGGCACACACACCGACGCGAGTGGAGCCGTCTACTGCGGCCAGTGGCGTGACGGGCTGATGTCAGGTGACGGTGCCTTGCGTTTCCCTACCGGTAGCTCCTACAAGGGTGCCTTCCTCGATAGTCTTTTTCACGGCACAGGCAAGTACACGTGGCCCGATGGCTCCTCATACGATGGTCAGTGGTCTGAGGGAAAAATGCATGGCAGGGGAGTGTACGTAGACAGGGATGGGCGACGCTGGTACGGCATGTTTGAGGATGGGTCGGCCCAGGCCCTACTCCCAGAGGTGATGATATGAACCAATTGAGTGAATCCGTGCCTCACAGGGCCCTCTTCTTTTTCTGATTCGCAGACGGGCGTCCGACGAATATCTTCCTCTTGCTTTTCTACCACAGCAATGCAATGTATACTATCTGAAGCTCAAAGTCCCCCAAATGAACTAAGCAGACAACACGGGTCCATCCCCACGTCGAAGTTACCGTCTACACGCGCACGAAAAGCCCGAACACGCCTCTCCAGTTTCTTTCGCGGCCTCCCCTACTCATCATGTGGCAGGACGGCCTTGCTGGCTTGGGTGGCAGTTTGGCACGCTTGCATCTCTTTTCGTCGTTGCCTGCCTTCAATATCAATCGACCTGTCTATCTTTTCCTCACCTTGCATTCTCCCCACCTGTGTCCATTTTGCGTGCATGCACAAATGCCATCCCTTCTCGCTGACATAGCGCGTCTTCATTTTGCTGCTACGAGTGCGACTCACTTGCCCCGCTTCCTTTGCTTTGCTTTGCGTGGTGAACAATACAGCCGCAGATCTCGCGATGTCCGATGAGGCCAACGTGGATGAGCTGATGGACATGCTCAGTGGAGCCAGTGCGCTTCCGCCGGATACCCAGGGTGACGTGGTCGCCGAGGAGAAGAAGGAAAGCAAGAAGAAGAAGAAGTCAAAGAAGCACCGCGGTGAAGAACGTTCACACCGAAAGCGTCACCGCGAAGACAACTCAGACGACGATGCGGAAAGCGGCGTGAAACACTCGCGGTTCGTGAATGATGCCGCTGAGTCTGGTAGCTCTGATGATGACTTCGTCGATGATGAGGAGGACGATGAGTACGACCCTCTGGCGGCCGCCGCGATTGCAAACCGCCAGCAACAGGAGCCGATTTGGCAGAATCGCTCCGCAGAAGATATTGAGCGCGAGTACAAGGAACGCGCCAAGGCGGTTCGTGGTGGTGACGACGGCGATATGGGAGTGCTTTCCAATGTGGACAGGTCCTCGCTGCGTTTCACGTCCCGGATGCTTCCGCAACACAGCGATCCCAAGGTGTTCGCAGTGAAGTGCCGCCCGCGAATGGGCCGTCTGCTAGTGGCGCGCATCGTGAACAAGTGCTACGCGTACCGCGTCGGCAGGAATTTTGAGCGGAAAAAAGTGGATCTTGGCATCATCTCAGCTTTCTGCCTCGATCATGTGGGAGAATATATCTACGTCGAGGCGTACCGTAAGATGTTCGTGGAGAACGCACTGAACGGCCTGGAGGGCCTTTTTCGCTTCAACATCACTGTTGTTGATCCAACGGAGCTGCTGCAGCTGATGGAGCACCGCCCATCTAACGAGCGTCTGCGTATCGGCAATTTTGTGCGGCTGCGCCAGCGGTTCTATCGCAATGATCTGGCGCAGGTCACGGCGGTGCACAAGGACGGCGTCCACGTCACCGTCAAGGTCGTGCCCCGTGAGAACTTCGTGAACCGTGCCTATAACAAGGCGGCGACACGACTCCCACCGCGTTTCTTTGCACCGAGCCTCGCACTTGATGTGCGCAACAATGGGCCGGATTTTCAGTGGGGTGATCTTAAGTTCGACGCGGATGGCTACCTCCTGAAGAGCGTTTCGGTTCGCATGGTCGTTCACGGTGCCCAGTTGGAGAAGCCAACGACGGAGGAGCTGGCGCTCTTCTTCAACAACAACCGCGACCGTGTGCGTGAGGCGGTTATGCGGGCAGCTGGACAATTTGGCGCACAAGCCCACACCCTGCGCATCGGTGACACGATTCGTGTCATTGCCGGACAGCTCCGCTCCACCACTGGCGTCATTGAGAACATCGACACCATCAACAATTCGGCACGCATTTCTTGCCGCGTGCCGAACTCACCGAACCCGTTGAGGCTCAACGTTGAGCTCAGCGCGTGCGCCAAACACTTTACTGAAGGCACGCACGTCATTGTCGACAGTGGCGAACACGCGGGGAAGAGTGGCACAGTGGTAAAGAGTTATGATGATGTTGTAGTGCTTTTTCCCGATCGAGCCTCCACCGTTGGCGAAATCAAAGTCCGCGCGAACGACTGCCACCGTACAAACCTCGTCGGCACCCACGGCCACAGTCACGGCATTTTCAACTTGTTCGACCTCGTCTCGATCTCCACCATCAACACTGTGGCTTGCATTGTTGCCCTCGGCCGCAACGAGGTGGATGTGTTGACCGAGAACAACGAAGTCCACACGCTGACATATGCGCAAATCAAGCTCATGCCGCGCGTTGGTGCCCGTCCTCAGACAACAGATCGCATGAAGAATATCCTCTCACGTGGCGCAGAGGTAATGATTCAGAAGGTTGCTTCCACGCCATTTCAACTGGGTGGGCAGTCAGGGCGTATTGAGCAGCTCTTTAATCGCACTCTCTTTATCTCGGTGCGTAGCCGTTCTGAGAACGCTGGCCTTGTGGCCATCGACGCGCGCTGCGTGCTGCTGGTCGGTGGCCGGACCAACACCAAGCGTGTCGACCCGATCGTGCAGTTGCAAGCACCAATGCGCCGACCGCACAATGCCACCAAGCCCGATCGCCCCGTTTCCTTCCGCCACGAGTCTTCAGAATGGCTGGACTCGAATGCGCACTCGCCCTAATCGACTGTGTGCCTGACCGCGAGCAAGGGAGGGCAATCATTTGTGGACCCAGTCAGCTTGATGGTGATGCTGTTGTCGGCGTCGGTGAAGCACGTGTGAAAGTGCGGAAGTAGCTCTTTCACTAGACTATGACGCGCTCCTCTTTTTGTTGGCTTGATTTGTTTCGGATAATACCCGTTCGTGTGAGCATAGCGAGCATTGTAACTACACTCGTTGTCGGACAGCCAGCCCGGCCGTATTTGTTCTTTTTGTGTGTCTCTCTTGCACGGAGACGGTGTTGTTGTTTCTCTTTCTGCCGCCCTGAGTCAAACGATCCGACAGTGGAGCCTACGCCACGCTTTCTCGGCTCTCCCACGCGAGGTGTGGCGGAGAGCGGGTGCAACGCGCAGAAGGACACACAGGCCGGTGAGCTCATCCGTTGCGTGCGCTCAAGAGGCTGAGCGGAACTGCTGTACTTCATCCGACAGGCACACAGCAGCGGTGCACTCAGCGCCACTGGCACACTGAAGCGTGTAGCAAGGCTATGCACGTCCCCGCATTGTTAGCAGTGTCTGCCTAGGTATTCCCATCGTGTACACCCCGCTCTCTTTTTGAGGGTCCAGTTACTTTCGGTTTCTCCGCCATTTCACCGTCTCTTCTTGCCCTTCCTTTTTTTTCGTTGCCGTCCTCGAGTCTGGCTCCGCCTGCCTGTCGGGATTCAACGCAGGGACCGTCATAGCAGTGCGTGGCGTCTACGCGACCAAACGCGCGTCGGTCTTGAGAAACGGTGGCTTTTTGGCTGCACGGTTTCACAGCCGTCACAACACCACACAACAAGACACCCGTTGCCATCTCTTCTCTTTCTCATTTGCGGAGGCGTGGTGAGCGTGCTTGTGGGAGATGCGTCGAAAAGCAATCCATGGATTGTGCGCATCCCTTAGGTATGGCACGGAGCGGCCGTGCTGGGGGATTGCCACCGCGTGGCATGCCACGAGTGTGGCTGGTGTGTTGACCGAAAGCAAGCGCATGTATTGGCGCCGCACAATGCCACACAGAATGAAGATCGAGCTCGACCCATCTTCACAGCACTTCTACTCGATGGAGCATGCATTTGAGGAGCCGACTTTCCGTTTCATCTGCGAAGGCGTTGACGTTGACTTCAAGGTTGAGGTCCGTGAGACGCTCAAGAAGCTTCTACCGCACGCCAAAACAAACTTCACCCAACGGTCCGACGAGCTGCTCCAGCACGAGAGTGCGTCGCGGGTGACGCTGCAGCTGTTTCGCGCGGTTTGTCAGAAAAACCTCGTCTCGTTCGCGCAGGTTCGGTCGACACCGCGGCGGCTGGCCTCCTTTTATGAAACCGTGGCCACCGCACACCCTGCGCTTGCCCTTGTCATGGCCGACCACCTCACCTTTGCTGGTCTCATCGCGACACACGCAGCCGAGTCGTACCGCGAGCGTGTGCTGAATGACGTGGACTCTGGCAAGCTCCTAGGCGCCATTGCGCACACCGAGCTGGTTGCCGAAGGCACTCCCCTCAACACTGAGGCCCGCTACGATAAGGACGAGAACTGCTTTGTGCTGCGCGGCGCAGGTAAGTTTAGTGTGGTGGGGGCTGAGCACGCAGACTGGGTTGTGCTGACTGCCAGGCTTACACTGGGCAAGGAGGAAAACAACGGCACACACGCTTTTGTGGTGCCGCTGCGCGAGAAGGGCGAATTGAGGGAGGGCGTCGTCATGAAGCCGATGCAGGGAGAGGGCACACTGTTCTCGAGCACGGGCGCGGCTGTGCTGCACTTTGACAACGTGAAACTGCCTGTCGACGCGCTGTTGGCGCCGTACACAATTGATGCAGCGACCAATAAAGTGAGCTACCTTCCCGGCAGGGAGGCGGAAGACGATGCCGTCGCGGTGCTGCGAGACCGAACTCGACTGGCTACTGGCGCGCTGTACCTCGGTACACTCAAAAAGCTACTCACAGACGTGGTGCGCTTCACCGCGCAGAAAAATGTGGTGGGACCCGATCACCGTCGCAACTACCCATTCCTCGGATTCCAGAATGTGCAGACCCCGCTCGTGAGTCTTGTGGCGCAGAGCTACGTGTACATGGCTGCCTGGCAACACCTGGTGCCGATCTTCACGGACGTCTCCGGGAAAGCACCGAGCTACGAGGACCGCATGCGTCTGACGGGTACCGTTCACTTTCTGCAGGAGTCCCTAATGAAGGCGCATCGCTTCGCCGACGAGTTCCTTGGCGTTCATGGCTCCCTGGAGACCACACGCAGCAACACGGCCGCTGCACTGGTGCACCTGCGCCAGGAAAACGCCGATCAGTCCTCGCTCATTCGCGAAGTGGCGTATCGATCTGTTACGAAGAATCTAGGCACCACACACTGGGGCTGGTGGCTGACGAACCTGCTCCAGCAGTTTCCGGCGATTGACCGTTTCATCAAGAACCCAATGTACTCGCCCCGCATTGCGGACCTTGGGCGACACCTTCTCTTCTTCAGCCACAAACACTACGGCATAAAGAAGCGTCTACGGCAGTCGCGTGAGCTGGAGCGCCGCAAAGGCGGGAGCGAGCACGAGTGGTACGATTGGACGATGTTTCGTCACCGCGACGTGGTGCACTGCGGCGAGGCATTCATGGAGATGTTCTACATGGAGCGTATGATGGCGGAGACCGAGAGCTGTCAAGATCCGCGTGGCCGCAAAATTCTACGTGACATTGGTTGGATTTTTGCACTTTCCCGCCAGATGGAGCACCTCGACTACATCCTGATGAATCAGCTTCTTAGCCGCGGCAAGGCGCTCGTGCTCGCGTCCCACCTGGATAACATCGTCACTGTCCTGGCACCCCAGTGCGTCAACTTGGTGGATGCCATGCAGGTGCCAATCGAGTTCCGCGCACCGTGCGGTGCAGATGAAGTTGAGCCGTACTGGACCATCCCCGGTACCAACACGCACATTGAACGCGGTGATACAATGACATTGCACACGGAAGACCGGCACAAACAGGGCAATACCAAGGCAGAACAAGAGGCGATGCAGGAGGAGCCAGAGGAGTTCGACCTCTTCCACGGACTGGCTGACAAGCCGTCGCATAGCCACAAGACATGAAGCAACGACATGCCACAGTGCGCGTGAAAAATGAGTGCTTTTCTTGTTTGCTTGGTGTCCAATGCTTCATTTTCCGCGTAGGTGGAAGTCCACGCAAACACCCACCCACCCACCCACACACACACACCTGCACGGCTAACGCTGTTGTCGACATGAAAATGTCCGGGGGCTGCTGCAGTCGCGCGGGCAACCTCAAGATGGCGTGGCGCCGTTGCTTTCTTGAATCGCGTTGTGCGATGGACGACGTGAACGTACGCGGGTATACACGCACACCCATACACACTGCCATCACGCGGCCCTTTGGCTTGTGCGCGTCTGCTACATGCTCCTACTTGCCACTCTCATCGCTGTTCATTCTTTCGTTCCCATTCCTCTTTTCCCCTTTACAGCTTCACAGGTCACAGTGATAGTGTGTGTGTGTGTGTGTGTGAGGGAGGTGCGCGAGCGTTTTTGTTTTTGTCTTTTTTTTGATCCCCGCCCCGTTCCACTATCCTTTCTTTCTTTCCTCTTTTTTCTCTTCCTTTGCTCCATTGGACGTGGCATTAGCGCTGAACTATGGACCAAGTACACGAGGATCACCTTGCGCGGATCCTCGAGAATCGCCGCCGTCGTGGAGCGCTCGGTGTGTACACGAGCGAGGCCTCCAAACGCCTGTACGACGCAGCGCAGCCGCAACCTGTGGTCCCCCGGCGCGAAGCATCTGTCACCGCAGGCACACAAACGCGTCCGCCTCCTCCTCCGGCTTCCAGGGCCGATGACGCGACATCGCCCACGCGTCCCTTCCGCTATCCGCCGTCTGCACACGGTGCGGCGGTGTCGCCAGGCAGTCTCTTTGACACCATTCTGAATCACTCGACCGCCGATCTGCGGTCTGAAGGCGATGATTCACCTCGGCCCCACTCGACCCTTCTCGAAGACGCGCAGCGTGGCAACCACTGGGGCACGCGCGGCGGCGGGAGCACACCCACCGGCACAGATCAGACTTGGCGGTCTCGGCTGGTGAAGGCCGAGGAGCCCATTCGAAAGACACAGCCCTTTTCCACGTCGGCCGAGTCTCCAATGGCCGCGCTGAACGGTCCAGGATGGCAGCGGGCCGGCCCACTGCAGCGCGGCGTCGCCCGCGTGGACCCTGCATTCTCTGCCGCTGCGCCATCACCCCCGTCAGGGCTCGAGGCACAATGGCCAGAACACCCGGAGCCTCCTGGAGGCCGACGGGCAACCCACTGGCGAGCGCGTGCGACATCGCCGTCCAGTGGCACCGCTGATCAGCGCATTCCCTCACTTGCGTACCGTAGCCCGACGCTTGACGACGCGGCCAGCTACTCCCCCCGGCCATCACCGCGTGCTGGTGCTGCTGCTGCTGCTGCTGCCGCAACTGCCATCCCACCGCCACGCAGGTGGAGCTCACCGCGCACGTTTGGGTCCATGTCTGGACTCCTTCAGACGCCGCACTGGGACGAGTCCAGGCCGCCACCCCTCGCTTCCAGTGCAGAGGCGGAAGCAGCGCGGTGGAGGTCACCGAGCCGGAACGGTGGCGCGTACCCCTCACCTTCCGCCTGGGATCGGAACCGGTCGACGTGGTTCAGTCGTACACTCCAAGAAAGCTACCCGCTGCCCATCGTGCGTGATGAGAGGGACGTGTTCGGGAAACGCAGTGGATCCCGCGTAGACCCTCACCGTGCCGATGTCTTGTCGCCTCGTCCCGCACGCAACGGCGACGCCCGTGTGGGTGCGTCCGTTCAGTGGACCGACCAGACCGCCGTACCTGTCGTGGCCCGCGGCCGACAACAACTGGGGTCAGCGGGTGGTTCACGGGCACGCAGGCGCGCTGCCTCTGCATCCGACGAAGATTCCTCTTCTTCAGACAGCTTTTCGTCACCCTCCTCTTCATCTTCCCGCCGTGCGCGCGGCCGGTCGCATCGCCGTGGACGGTCGACGTCTGCTTCTCGCGCAGGACGTCGTCACCGGTCGCGCACCTCGACAAGTCGCGGCGCCAGCCGTCGGCGCCGAGAAGATGAAAGCGAGAGCACAGCGAGTCAGTCGAGGCAGAGTGGGTTGGGTGACACACAGCCGCCCTCCGTCGACGGCTGGGCGAGCCGTGCCATGGGACGAGCCTCAAGCCTCAACCCGTCTGCAGCGGGTGCGGTGGTGTACACAGGTGATCCAGAGAGCGGGGCGGTGCGGGCGTTTCCGGCTTCGCGCAATCAGCCGCCGCGCCACCCGCCGCGTGTGCGCAGCTTCTACGAGGAGGCGCCTATCGGCCTCCCCGATGCCCGCTCCACCATCGACATCCGCACCAGTGTCCAGGTGCTGACGGCGGGCGACTGGTTCTACAAGTGGTCCAGGAAAGGGGACATGGTGCACCAGCGGTGGATCTGGGCGGATGTCAAGAGCTACTTGCTCGTTTGGTCACGTAAAGAAACGCACGACTCGCTCTTCTCCGGCTCCGTGCCTCTAGAAACGATCTCGCAGGTGACGCCAAGGGAACTGGTGCAGGCTGATGCGGACGGGCTTCCACGCAACTACTACGTGCTCATGATTGAGACCACGCGGCGTGTGCTGCAGATTGCCACTGAGCGGAAAGAAAAGGCCGATGTGTGGTTCGAGGCTCTCAACAACGTTGTCGCGTTCGTGCGTCGTCGGGAGATGAACAAGGGCGCGCTCATCCCGGACTGAGTCGACCGTTGACGTGTGCGTTCGTGTGCTCAACTGCCGACCGGCACAAGCTCGGGCGTCCACCGCCTGGCTGAAGGTGACGATGGCAGCGCCTGAAGGTAAACACTCACCATGGGGCCGCTCGACGGCCACGACGGCCTGGTGCGTGCTTGTGCACAGACTCCGCTACAACACTATCCGCACGAACCCCAAGCTGTGGCCCCCCGCCATGCACCTTTGCATCGACGTTCTGTACCACTACAACACTAGATTGCCAACTGAGGCATACAGACATATATATTGTCGTTTTTTCATGATCGAGAGAAAGTCGCTCCATCGACACCACGCAGAAAGGCTGACGTACAGATGAGACTGTCATTTGCGCTTTCGTCTAACCCTGTCCGAACACACAACGCACACAAACACACTTTAACTTGAGGACGTGAACTCCTCTGCGGTTGTGCGTCCGCGGATGTCCTGCGGAACCCGCGATTCCGGTGAAAGTGTAGTACGTGTCTTTGGTGCTTGCCTGTCTGCTGGCACCGAAGCTGAAGCTCGCACGCATTCGGCAAGCTATCTAAGCAGGGGCACCACCCCTACAGCACCTACGCGCCTCCTATATATATTTGTCACCACCTCCTCGACTGATCGTGCTTTTCACTGCGCTCATCCAGTCCTTCTTAATTTTTTTCTTTCTGGCGACACAGATTTCCCCTTTTTCGCTTTCTGTATTTCGTTCGGCGTGAAGGTCTTCGCCGCGTTTGCACGACCCGTTCCTTGCTCCCTCCACACCTGCCGCCCCCCGCGCCGTGTTATCCTTCGCTGAGGATGTTCCAAAATCGGGATCCCAACGTTCCTCTGGCGCCGACGGTGCACGTGCCGTCTCTGGGCTCCGGGCCCAAGGCGTCGTGCTTCACGCCGACTGTCTTCCGAACGTCTGCGGCTGTACCTACCGAGTCGCACGTGAGTGGCAAGCGAAAGAAACCCGCTAACTGCTCACCTCTGCCTCCCAGCGTGCCGCCGCCGCCGCCACAGCATGATGCTCTTCACGTTGTTGAGTGTGACCCAGCTCTCGCAGCGCCAGGCCACCCGGAGTCGGTGGACACCGAGCGATCACCGACGGCACTGTTCGCTGACCCGGCAAAGGACTGCCTCTTGAGCAACGAGGACTTCGTTGAAGAGCTTGTTCGTGAGGTGCGCCTGACGTGCCAGAAGGCGCAGCACGAGCAAGCCTTCGGGGAAGAGGCGAAAGACTCCCTTCGTCGTGCGACGCAGCAAAACAAGCCTGTGTTCGTCTGCCCCGGCCCCACTGGTGACGTGTACTTTGCCGGTCGTCCAGAGCGCAGCTTGTCGCCTTCGCCTCGCGACATCATGCTTACTGACTCCGCCACGACCTCCGCTGCCGCCACGGGGGCTCAGCCGTCCGGTGGTGATGCTCTGTATGCTTCGCTATCGGGACCGACGTCACGTCTGGCGTATCGGCCGGCGCGTGCGCGGAGCCCATCCCCGGTGCCTTGTACGCGCGGTGACGACACTTTGCAACTGGCGGGGTGCGACGGCCCGACCAGTCCTCTGCTGATACACGGCAAGCTGGATAGGCTGGAAACCGGCGCCATCTCTCCGAGTACGGTCGGCCTAGCGGCAAGCAGCCGCACCTCATCTCCGGGCCCACGTCCGCCACACTCAGGCCCATACAGCCCTGGCGGGGCACTGAGCAACAGCCTGCGCCGCAATCGCTCTCCCGGCGTCCCTCGTGACCTCATCCGCGATGTCGCCGCCAAGGTTGATGGTGATGTGACCGATGATGACAGAGACCTCCCCTATCACACGGGCACACCACGGGGCCGCAGCCGCAGCCGCAGTCGCAGCCGCGATGAACATCCCCAATGGACGCCACGTGCTGTTTCATCGCCTCGGCCGGCGTGGAACCAGCGCCAGCCGACACCACGCGCACGCCCCGTTGTCAGTGTACCAGGCCTGACACCAACACGTAATCGTCGTGCCAGCGACACCGACAACGTTGCGCACGCACCACGCCACCGTCCTCATCTCTCCAGTCCAGCCACTGCCAACACCAACGCAGGACAGGTGGTCGGGGAGAGCTCGCAGCCGTCCCAAGGCACCGCGAGGCTCATCGCCACACCTCGTGAAGGCGCACCGAACCGCGTACTGTTTGCGTCCCAGCACCAGTCTCTGCCGTCGTCCGCGCCGGTAACCTTGGAGGATGTGATGCGGCGCACAGTCCAAGCAGAGGAAAGGGTCGAGGCGTTGGAGGCGGCTCTACACGGACTCTCCGAGCAGCACGCGCGCAGCATGGAGGCGTGGTCCACCCGCTGCATGCAACTAACACAGCAGGTTCAGTTCCTCCTCGAATGGGCGCGGCAACAGCCGTCCCTACAGACACCGACAGAAGGTGTTCCCGCACCCGTCAGCGTACCACTCGGGCCAGCAGCAGATGCCACAGTCCTTACTGCGGTGGAGACGGCGCCGACCAACCTCACAGGTGCCGAAGTGACGCAGAGCAATGAAAAAGGCTGCTTTGCTGAAGAGAAGGAGAAAGATGGGTCAGTGGCTTCGTCCGAGGACGGGGAGGGCCTCGGCGCCACACCCACACCGGTGCGTCGCCCCGACGTGCGTTCAGGCCACCACACCGGGAACCAGATTCGCGTGCCACCCTCACCACCGTTGGTGCTCCAAATGCGGTCTGCACTGCAACAGTAAACCGCGCCGGCCACCAGGAAAAGCTGGCGGAACGGGAGTCAGAAACCGGTCACCTGCCCCTACTTCCCTCGCACTTTCCTGGCTTCACGAAAACCCAAGCTCCTCATCACACGCTTCTCTGAGAAGCGTGCTGCTAGAACCATGATAGTAACACACGATTTGGCGATTTTGCGGCTAGATAGATTGAGTGATGAATAGATAGATATATATGTGTGTGTCTTCCTCCACTGCCATATGCGTGAGCGAGGGACACCGTGCACATGTGTGTGTGTGTGCGAGAGAGACGAGTCCTCAGAATTTTCTCTTCTTTTTTGAACCGCCTCCGCCACCGACCCTATTTTTGTTTTCTTTTTAGATGCACATATTCTAGATAACTGCATATCTGTTCTTCTGAGGTTTTCCGACTCCCCACACAAGCAGAGATTGGTGGGGCAACGCCACCTGCGAACCACAGCAAGACAGGTACCTAGTCAGAGCCTTCCCTGAGCATCCACCGTGACGAACTTTTTGGTGCCTTCACTGACCAGACCGCTTCTCCCCGTCATGGTGCCGGACAAATTCACCTTTGGATGTCGGACAACACTGGGTTGCGCTTGTCACTTGTGACCATAACTGTGCTCGCCCTCTTTTGCCTCATTTTCTCTCCTCTTCTCTCGCAACTCTCAAGAGCTAGAGTGGCTGCAATTGAACCAACGGCGGCCGCATCGACGTCCCTGTCCACTTTCCTCCAACTGCTTCGGTGCCCCCTCCCCCTTCCCTCCCCCGGTCAGGGGCACCCTGCTCATTGGCAATGTCGCAGCGCTGCGGAAAAGGTGCGGTGGACGCGGCGACCTTCGCTGATGTGCAGCGGCGTATGAGGGAGGCAGGCCAGCAAGAGAAGGCCGACCTCATCCAAGACACCGTATCCGCCGCCGCCGCTATTTTGCAAGCGCGTGGGGCTGAGCTGCTTCCGCTCGCCCTCGAGCTTTGTGATCCGGTGAGCGCGTCATCGTCGTCGTCTGCGTCTTCGACAAAGGTCAAGAAGTTTGGGTTCCTCAACGCCGCCTGGAAGCTCTTACTCGCCATCATGACGTCTCCCAGCATCGACAGCGAAGCGTTCCAACGGGGTGCCTCAGTCATGGTGCATCATCTTCGCAATGGCGTCCTCTCACACGACTGGACCGACGTCAAGAAAAACAAGCTGGCGACCTTCTTTGCCTCACACGTGGTCACCACCGTGCGAGCTCACCCCGAGTATGTCCTCGCGTGCCCTTCGCTGCTCGATGAGCTCACCACGCTCTACACCGCCGTCTGTGTTGTGCTCGCCACGAGTGAGCGGGACGACGCCTCCTTGAGGCCCTTGTACGACCACATCATGACGCGGCTTCACGCTGTGCTGGACAGCCTCGGTGGCGCCGCGCCGCGTGCAGCCAATGATCAGGCTGATGCCGCCAAGTCTTCTGGCGAGCCCGGCACTCACGCCATGTGTTTTGCTGTGCTGGGCGCCTGTGTCTCCGCACCGATGCTGAACGCTGTCAAGGCGGAGGCGGGAGATGCTGTCGCGGTGGATATGGCCACCGGGCTGGCCGCCGCGAGTGCGTTTCTGCATGTTACGGTCTCGGTACTACGTCCCCTCACCACGACAGCGCCGGGTGCCTCTCTGACCACCTCAGACACGGCCGCATCACGTGGGGCATCGCACGGACTTTTTCTAAGCCAGTTAGCCGAGCTGCTCCTTTCCTGGCTGCCGACGACGAACCTCAACCAGAGCGGGCAAGGCGGGCTCGCCACCGCCACCTCCCCGCTCGTGTCGTCGCTGCGCCAGCGCGTCCGCGAGGTAGCACGAACGCTCCCCCCGTCGACCCTCACCACGCAGTGCGATGAGCCCCCCTGCCCGGCAGCACACGCGCCCGGCAAGAAGGATACGGCGGAGACCGCAGACGCTCGTGCGTGCACGTCAGCCTCGGCAAGCGCGGATGGCCTCGACGCAAGCTCCCCGAAGCGGCTCTGGCAGACAGCTTTCGCGTTGACCCTTCGGGCCCTGTTCCGGGACCCTGCGGCGGCGACGATCGTCTCCGCACATGGGCCACCACGTGAGGGCCGCGAGTCGAAAGAAACAAAAGAGGCCGACGCGGCGACCGGCGGGGAGGAAAGCACGGGCGCCGCAGCCCGCCACAGCAGCGACGAGTGTCTTGAGCGTGTGCTGCTGCGATCGTTGTGTGCCTGCCAAAGCGTCGAGGCTGTGGCCGCTGTGTTCGCGGGCTGGTCTCAGTTTGTGGTGCAAGAGAGCGCCGAGATCTTGCGGCTGGCGTGCGCAGGGGCCTCGTTGGCCAAGGCCGACGAGGAACAGACGGCGGCACACACGGCATCGCCGTGGTCAGATGCCGAGTCCGCACACGACCGGCTTTGTCAGCTGGTGTGCCGCTTGTTGTGCTTAGCAGAAGGCCTACTGCGCGTGCGTGCGCGTGCGCTCCGTGAACAGGCATCCCCCACAGAACCAAGCGCGGCGGTGGACGCCGTCGCTCGGTGGGCATCGCAGCTGAGCACACAGCTGTGTGCGTTGACAGCGTGCGGGTGCATGTGTCGTGCCATTGCGCGGCCTCCGTCCGCACTTCTGCAAGCGGTCTTTCCCGACGCCGCTGCGATGCTGACAGCAGGCGAGGAGGAGGGGGAGGAGACGTGCCTGCTGCCCCACGCGGTACACGTGGCGGATCTCGCCTACGAGGGCATGGCGTCCACATTGGAATCCGCTGTTCGTGCGGTACCCGAAGAGCTGTGGGCGCCCGTCTCTTCGGAACCGACGTGTGTGTCTGGCTGGGTCTTTGACCTTGTTGGCGATGGCCTCGGCGCAGAGGAGGTGAACGCGGCAGATGCGGCCTGGCAGCAACTTGAGCATGCCATTCAACACACGCTTCAGACCTTTTCCACTCGCCCACCGAGGCAGGAGTCGGAGCTGCTGTCCAGCTCTCTTCTCTCGATACCTGTCCGACTTCGTCGTTACCGCATGGCTGTGACACAGGCCGGTCGCCACACCAAGGACACAACACTGCCCTTGCAACCGCAACTGAGCTCGGCCGTGCGTGCACGACTGCACGCTGACATCATGTCAAGTGCAGACCTGTGGAAGTCCCTGACTGAGCTTCTCCAGCGGCACGTGAAGGGCTCACCGACGAGTGACTCTTCTCATTTTTATCAGTTGCTCAGCTCGACCTGCCGGTACGTGGCGACGCTTCTCCTCCGTGAGTTTGCTTTTCTCCCCGTGACGCCCGGTGCCACTGACGGCCCCGAGACCGCTTCCAACGGGGCACCCGGTCGCGTGCGCAGCGCAGAAGTACTCATGGCGTGCATTCGTCGTTGGCTGCAGCTGGCCATGCTGGAGAAGCCGGTCCACCCGAACGTGGACGAGGAGGACTCAGTCGGTGTTGGAGGCGCGGGTGACGGGGCTGTGGTGGACGGCGTCGCGCTGGAGGCCGCCCACAGCCTTTTGTGCTTCGCCGAGCACAACACTGACGTCTCGCTGCATGACCTGCGCCTCTCCGGGCACGCCAGCGCAGCGCTCATGCAACTCTTGGACAAGGGCGACGACGAGAAGGGTGGCCCGGAGGCGCCATGCTCATCCCGACGTCGCTCTCCACAGATCACCGACGCAGAATCACTCAATGCGTGGCTGATGCCCACGCCAACACGGCTGGCACAGCAGACGCTATCAGATGAGACACTGGTAGGTGGACTACGCCTTGTCACTACTCGCGCGTGCGACAGCGACCAGCAGCGCCACGGCCACGGAGCCGTGTCTGACGAGGAGTCGGGTGCGAGCCGCGACGCCACAAAGCCGCAACCGCGTGCCGATGCTGATCTGAGACGAGTGTCGCCGGCGACGTCTCCCGCACCGCCAACAAGCACGTACGATTCACGGTTCGACGCGCTGATGACCGAGCTGCAGACGTGTCGCCAGACCATCAGCACGTTCCTCTCGATCCGCACGAATGAGCTGCCGCGTCAGCCATCAGTCGCCAAGCAACAGAGCTCGGTGTCTGAGCGTGCACGGTCACCACTGCCGTCTCACCGGAGCTTCGGTGATACACTACCGCACCATCTCCGTGGCCGTCGCGGTGGCGGTGGCGGTCGCCCTGGTGAAGGTCGCTCGCCATCGTGCTCGCAGACTCCACCTGCGGAACTACCACGGAGCCACTCACCACCGCCGACGCGTGATATCACCTGTGCTGGAGAGGCTGTGCCGGAGCTGACTGACTTGTCCGCTCAGCTGCGGAGCTTGGTGGCGCTGAGCACGCAAGCACTCCAAGCGCTGGAGCCGTCACATACCGCCGGGGGCGCCGCCGCCGTCGAAGGCGTCAACACGGTGGCTTCCGTCGTCGGCCTCGACGGCGCCGAGTGGCCAGCGGGGAGGGCCCCGGTGGAAGGATCGGCCGGGACGCAGCCCCCCGGTCCCGCCTCGCCGTGGGACAGCCACGCCACGCAGCGGCCGCGCGTCAAGGAAGAGCAAGGAGATTTGCTTGCCGGTCCACGCACTCGCACGGTGCCCATCATGACCCTTTCCAGCCGCTCCACCCCGCAAAGGGGCGACGACGACGTTGAAAACGAAATCATCGACGTGGACCTTTGAGCGACAGTACGAGGTGCTTTTCCCGTTGCCCTGACTTCCTTCGTTCTTCGTTCTTCATTCTTCTTTCTTCTTCTACCTTTTTTCCCGTTTCGCCCTCGGGCTACTGTGGATACGGAGAAGAAGCAAACGTGATGAACTTGTCTTTTACCTTCTTCACTGGCTTGGTCATCCACTCGGCCATGAATAGCTTCTCTTGCCTTGTCCTGCGCGTGTTTTTTCTTTTTCTTTTTCATTCCACACACGCAACAACTCGGCGGAAGCTGTTCCTTCCCATGGTGCAGGTGACGTGCGTGTGGGGCACGTCGCGCATTGAGGAGTGAAGGCCAGAGGTGCGCGGTATCGCCCGACCCTCGCACGCACAGAACGCATCACGGCAGACTCACCCAGGCCGCGCGCCTCTGTTCTATTGGTACGCCAGATCAACCATCCAATGACACGCAGCACCACCACACATTCACATATACACACAGCCAACAGATCCACGGCTGAGCAGATACACACACAAACAAAGAAAAGCAACGAAATTGACGGGGCACGCAGCACCGGGTATGACAGTGACGCCCACGCTCGACGGTCGCACGCCGCACCTCAAGCCCCCCCCCCCCCCGTTTCCCCTGGTTCTCCTTGTCCCCGCTGATGAGAACCGTGTCAGGGAGAGAGCGACTTGTGCGTACGTGCCGCAACTGCGCAACAATCGTACTTATTCTTTCACCCTTACCATCTCTCTCTCTTCCTTCCCTCTCTCTTATTCTACTTTTCACCCTTCGGCGGTGCCTGTGTGTGTGTGCGCGGGTATGTGCTGGTGAACCCACCTTCTCGTGTTCTCTGCCAGCGAACTGTATAACCGGGTGATTCACGGGTGCGTCAGTTCACAGAGAAAAGAGAGCTTCGCGCGCACACAGCTTGAAACGAGGGAAAAACATCAAGCAAAGAACGTCATAATCGCTTTGTGGCGCAAGGAGTCCTTTTTGGTTGCGTGGCTTCTGTGTTAGTCATGTTTCGCGGAGGCAGAGGACGTGGCGGCGGAGGGCGTGGCGGTGAGCGCGGTGGTGGTGGCGCTGGCTTCAAGCGGCCGCGTGACGGCGGCTCATTCACATCTTCGCGTGGTCGTGGTGGCGAGCGTGGGGGTCGTGGCGGTGGCTTCCGTGGTGGCGGCGGGCGTGGCTTCAGCCGTGGTGGTGGCGGTGTCCGACCAAACTACGCGGGACTCGGTGATGGCGACCGTAGTGGGGCGCGCGGGGCCAACGACGGCGGCTTCCGCCCTCAAGTCGCGGAGAACTCGGTTCCCTCACACCAGCCATTCCGTGGCTCCCAGACCAGTAGTTTTCCCCAGCACATCGAGCGGGGTCGCGGCGGCTTTGGCAGCGGCAGCCGAGGCCGCGGTGGGACGGGTCCATCGTTCCCACCCGGCAGAGTGGCGAACTCATCTGGGTCTGCACCTCGTCCTGCGCATGTGCTCCGCACGCGGAAAAACCAGCGCGACGTGGTCGTCGTTCTGGAGAAGGCGGGCTTGCTGCTTGGTTACCGAGGGCTGGTCGACGCCTACGAGCGTGCAGCCACGACGGAGATCGGCAACGAGTCCCTCAAGGATGTGCGGCCTGACATCGTGCACCAGTGCCTCCTAGCGCTTTTCGATAGCGACCTCGCGTACGAGCGGCGGCTGCGCGTGTACATCAATCTCTTTGCACGCACTGGTAAAGTGATTGAGGTGTCGCCGGCGTTGAGGCCACCACGTACGTACGCGCGCTTCCGTGGTCTCATGACGGCGCTGCTTCGCGAGGGCCGCGTGACCTCGGCAGACGGCGCCGTGCTGATGCGCCTGCTTCCCGGTTCCATTGCGCCGGTGATACCCAACGGCGCGGAGGTTATTGGCTTGACGAACTCGCTTGCCTCACCGATCGAGACGGCCGTGAACTTGGCGAAGAATGCCGTGGCGCACCCGGTGGACAACGAATTACAAGGCGGCGTGAAGAACGTGAGTGCGTTCTATTGCATCTCCTGCACTGACGACTGTGATCTGGATGGCGTCGACTACGTATCGCGCACGGCTTGTCTCTCTGCCTATCCCATGACCGCACACGTCATGTGCGCGCGCTTGTGCGAGGGCCATTCGTACGTGCTCGAGCAAGAGGAGACGGCGGCTACAGCAGGCGCATGAACGCGTGTGCCGGTGCCGATACGCAATGCAGTGCGCACCCACTGCGGTGCTGCGCCCGTTGCCTGAACTCGCCGTTGCGTTGCGCCATCCTTCCTTTTCCCCCTCCTTTCGTGTGTGTCCTCTTGCGGCCTTTTAATACATAAGCGCTTCGTTTAACCTGTCTCACACTCCATCGTAAATCACGACACATACACGACAACAAACACCATCACGTGCACGTTCTCTCCCTTCTTTTCTTCACCACTCACCAGCCTGAGTGTCGTGCAAGCGAACAGTATGCACCATACTCTCTGCTGTTTGCGAAGATGGTGCTGGTGCGACGGGGCAATAAGTGGGCGACGGCTGACACCGTCGTGGGTGACTCGCGCATCTCACACCTTCGTTTCTACGACCCTGAGCACGCACTGGGAGCGTCGCGTCGCACTGACTTGCATGTACGGTGCCTGTCACGCGGTCAACGCTCTCGGAGATGTCCACTTCATTTGCCAAAACAGAGCCAACAACAACAACAGCAACCGCGTGTGACATGGCGCTCACCGAGCACCAAATGTTTCACATACTCATTCAGATACCATGTGAACGAATCACCGTCTCACCGTCTCTCTCTCCCTTCCCCACTTTCTCTATTTTCTTTGGCTTCTTCTCTCCTGCCTCGATGCGTGCGGTCTCTTCGACAAGCAGCGGCAAGCACACACCGCGAAGCAAGGTCGGTGCATCACGTGGACGATGCAATGACATCTTATCTACCGTACGAGTTCCGCGTCCTGCGCCATGTGGAGCGTATCTACGCACGCGATCTCCCGGTCACCCTTTGTTTCACGTGCGACGCACCACCGTCAGACACGCCTGACGCCGAGAATGATGCGGCCACGCGCGCTACTGCGTCGTCTTCTGCACCCCCGGCGGCGGTGCACACTGCGTCGGATCCACCCTCCGTTTCGTCTTCGCCCTCCGCATCCACCTCTTCCTCGTCGTCGTCACCGTCCAGTGTTTCGGTGATAGCGTCCGCACCACACGTGCTCGCGGACGCTCCCGGTGGTGCGCAGAGAGGCGGTGCGTCCCGTGCCTCTGTCACCTGTCGTCTCACGTGTGCTCCGAGTGCGTTCTTCGTGCTGCGGTACACCGCCTCCGCGTCGTGGTGCGAGCCGGGCCCCATCGCGTACGTCAGCGAGGTGTACACCGAGTCTCGCCAGCCAACGTGGCGTCGGATACCCGCGCACGTGGCGACAACCGCCAACGGCGGAAGCCCCTCCCTGGTGTGGTGGGAGCTGTACTACACACCCTCGTGCCTGCTGGTCGAGGGTGACTCGAGGCTGCGCGCGCTGGTGGAGGCGCGTGTGAAAGTGATCGCGCCACCCGCTGCACCCGACGCGGTGGCTTCCACGGACGCACGGCGCTCTCGCTCCGGCGTTCTCGTTCAGCGCGTCTGCGTCCCTCTGTCCTCCCTTTTGTACCTTGGCACGGACGTGTCGGCGGTGGACGCACGACTGCGGACCGCGCCTCTCGACACGCTGATGGTGCCATCGACAACCACATTCCTCCCCACATCCGAGCATCGTTCATCTGCCGTGGGCATGCCACTCGCGTACCACCTTCTGATGCAGTGTGTGGACGGGATCTTTGAGTACTCTTCCGCAGCGGCGCAGTCAGCCGTGGCAAATTTGATGTCCCCACGCGCGTGCGGCGCAGACCAACCTCAGAGCACCACGGCGGCACGGACACCGTCGTTGCCGCTGTCAAAGTATGCGGAAGGCTACGCTGCAGATTCGCCGTCATCCAGCACTGTACCGTGGCTGCGCTCCCCCGCTGGCGAGAGCCTCTATCGCTTGCGTACGGCGGCGCGCTCGCCTGCCACAGACCCTTCCGCCTTGACAGCAGGTGACCTCAAGCTGCTCACCACGGCGTCGGCAGCCTGGCAAAATCTTCTGCACATTGCACAGGCTCGACGTCAAGCATCCCTGGACGCACTGGACGCCGTCGCAGAGGCCTCAAAAGCTGAAAGGCGTGCAGCGGCCGACGTGGCGCAGCGCCAACAAGCCGTCAGTGACGCGCAAGAGGCGGTGACGCTGCAGGCACTGCGCGTGGAACGACTTCGGCAGCAGGTGACCGAGCGCGAATCGCATGCGGCGCACCTTCGCGCGCAACTCGCTCAATCGGAAGCCCTCACCACAGACCCACACAGGCCTGGCGGAAGCATGGGTGCCACTCGCGTGGATGGCTTGTCGTTGGTGGCACAGCAAGAGCTGCACTATGCCAAGGTGCGCGCCTCGCTGGGGGCGGCTCAGCGTGTCCACGTCAGCGCGCTCCGACACGTGTTTCCGCTGGAGCTGACCGGTGACCGCGAGTACGCCTCCCCAGCCTACCGCTCCACCCGCCGTGCCAAGGACGAAATAGGCGGTTGTGTGCTCCCCGTGGTGATCTGCGACGGCGCACGCCGAAGCCACGGCCATGACGGCGACGACGACGACATCGTTTTTGAAGAGGACACCGCGGCCCCAGTCGACCACGGAGGCAGCACCGCAGATCAGGCACCCGGTCCTCGTCCCGCGCTGAAACTTCGCACGGGAGCACGGCTCGTCTTACCAGCGCAGAGTGATGCGGAGGCACACGAAGAGGCGCTCGCACTCGCTCATGTAGCCCACGTGCTGAGTACACTCGCCATTCTTTATGGCTGCTCACTGCCGCACCCGGTGCTGTTGGCGGGAGCCCGCAGCCGCATCTTGGTTCGCGCGGACGCACGCGGCGTAGACGTGGCACCACCTGTGACATCGACTGGTGCGATGATGCTGAGCGCGGGTGCGGCGGTTCTGATGCCGTCCCCCAGCTTGTTCACGTGGCCCACCACAGAGGCTGTTGCCATCCCGCAGCACTCTCTGCCTTTCCTTGTTACACGTGCCTCAGAGCACCCACTAGTGGTTGGCGCCGTGCAGCTCCTTCGGCGTGATGCCCTGGCGGTCGCCGAGTGCATGGGACTCACCTCGTCGGTCGCGTCATGCGGTCTCCGGCTGGGTGCGGTTGTGCAGGTGCTACTCTCTGAATGATGCGCCGTGCTATTCTGATTGCAAACTCTCTCGTGCTGGGCAGCCATGCTCCGTGCTGAGGACCTCCTCAAACATGAGAAGACGCCGTTAAGACGTCATTGATACACACCCACACACCCACACACAGACAAAGGCGCACTTGTTATCCGCCCACTGGCCGGCACACTTTGTCTTTCCCGCGCGCTCACCGGGAGTGCGCACCACACGATCTACTCATACGCCTCGTAAACCCTTCTAGGCGTCAGACCACTGGCACTCTCGCTACCTCTCTCTCTCTCTCTCTGTTCACCTGCTCGGACCAGTTTGTCGCACTTCGTGTCGTCGAGGTGCGGGGATAGCACGATGAACTTTCCCGACTTTTTTAGCGATCCAGCGAACGAAGAAGCATCCTCGGTGGATAAAACACCTTTTCCCTTTACCTCCTCAGCCGCCGCGCGCGCAGACAAGGTGCAGCGCACCATTGACACGCTCCACCGGGAAATACTGTGGCCGTTCTTTGAACCCGTGGAGCGTGCGCGAGTGACGAACAACCGCGCTGTGAATGTCCAGGATGTCGTGAACGAACTCTACGCCGCTGCGTACGGCTCACAGTCGAGTCGGTGATGTGCGTGGGGGCAACTCGCCCTTTTTGACCAGGCGGTGTGTACGTGTGCGTGCACACGGGCGAGCGACACCGAGGCGGTCACTGCGGCGCAATACCCAGGCTGCGCAGAGCGTAGAACAGAGCAACACAGCAATAAATCAACACAGACTGACTAACCACCATCGACCCCACCGCGACACAACGCGTTTCAGCGGCAGGAGATCCACCACCCAGAAGGGCTACACCCTTCGCCTCTCTCCACTCGAGTGCGTGTGCGCACGTGTGCCTTAACCTATCATCGTCTGCTGCCCCTTCTCTTCCTGTGTTTCTCCCTCGCGGCGTTGGTGCGCGCCTCACGGTTGTGCTTTGCAAACATTGTGATAAAACACAAACAACAGCGTTGACCCTAGACAACAAGGGACACGCACATCAGCACGAAGTACTCTTTTCTTTCATTCGCTCTCCTCCCTCGTTCGCACCACTGACGCGTGCCGAGACGACCATGCGACAACGATATGTACCCGGCACCACACGGCAGCGAGCCGCCCACCCCCACAGGGCTGTGCCCCCGAACCCACGCCTCGCGCTGGCGCACGTGCCTCTGCCGCTCCCGCTGGCGTCCCACAGTAAACAGCCGCACCGCGCTCAACGACACGCAGAGGACGCTGGTCGCGCGTACAGGTGGCCTATCTCTGGTGGTGCGAGTCCACTCGCTGGCCACGTTGCCCCATTCCTCGACGAGGTGGCGTCACTCGAATCATTGCCATCGATGACGTCGGCGAACGTCGATGGCGCGCACGGGCCGTTGGCGTCATCTGACGCGTCACTGCGAGCTCTGCACTTATCTCAGGCAGTGCCGTCGGTCGGCAGCACCGACGCTACGTTGACCACCTCGTGCCAGAGCTCGCTCCGTGCGCTCATGACTGTGGTGAGGCACTTGGCAGGCACTACGACACCCACGACAGCGCCAACCTCTCAGGCACCGCAGATCGCGGGCGTTGGCGACTGGGAGAAGGCTGTGTTGGATCGCGTGGAGTGGCTCCGGATACGCTTCCGCGCAGCCAGTACATCTGCACTGGAGACATGGCCTCTACAGGAAGAGATCGAGCTGCGGTGCCTACTCGTGGCCGCCCGCACCCCGGTGGACACCACCGAAAACCTCGAGCTGCTGCGGCATCTTGGCACGCACGCCTCCGACACGGCTTCCACCGAGCGTGCGGCGACAACACACACTCTCGTGCAAACCGCCAAGACACTCACCCAGGTGCTGCAGACGGCCCAGAACGTGCCGGCGTTAGAGCGTGATGGTGACGACGTCGATCGCAACGGTGCACAACCAACCAAGCGACACTCACCGTCACACGGCGGTGAGCGCGAGTTACGCGAGGGCGAGCCACCTCGTCAGCTACCGTCCTCCCTGCCGTACTTGTTGCTCTGTCTGAGCACGCAGAGCTCTTCGTCACTGGCGCGGACACACCTACCGTGCACACCGGAAGTCGTTGCGCAGTGGCAGACGAACGCGGCAGATGCGTTCTGTGCAGCGTCATCGACGGACTTGTTGCGCCAGCTCGCAGGCACTGGCTCACCAGAGCAGCGCGCTGACTTGGAGCCTACCTGCCTTTTTCCGGCGGCACTCACCCGTGGTGTACTTGATCGAGCGTGGAGTCGCCGTGTGCAGGGACAGCTGAAGCAAACGCTGGCGCAGGAAGCCATTGCGGCGGTTGCCGCCTCCGGCGATTCGTCGTCCCACAACCCATCGGCAATGGCGACGCGAGCGGAGCCGGCAGTGCTTACCGATCCCGCTCACGACGTGCCCCACCAACGCCTACCCTGCGCACCGCACGACGACACACGACTGCATGACTCACCGTACCTAACACCTTTCTGGTCGTTCTGTGTGTCGACCATGGTGCGGGAGAGCTGGCGCGCACTCGAAGTACTTTCGGCACCGTCACCACGACAAGACTCACAGACGCACGGGAAGCGGCGGAACGCGCGCGGCAAGTCGAACAACGGCTCGCGTCAGCGCGCACACGACCGTGCGGCGGCCTTTCACGCCATTGGCGCGGTGCTGGCCTTCCGCCGCATGGTGAGCTCCATGCACCGCCACGGCCGGGTGCTGCCGATTCTCGAGCTGCACAGGCTCGTGACGGGCGCGCAGGTGCCGCTCGAGGCGGCGGGTGCGACGGTGAGCACCGCGAATACGGCATTCCTCCATGACGCGGCAACCTACCGTGCGAAACTGCTTCGGTGGTCCTCGGGAGCTGGGACACCGATACGTGCGACACCGAGCTCGACGGACGCGCTGCTGTGGCGAGAGGCCGTCCTATTCGATGCCTACACGCTCATCACCGTGGGCCACACGAGCGAGTCCGCTGTGGACGTTGACGACGCGGCAGAGGCCACCACGCGCGCCGCCGCCGCCACGTATGTGCGGATGCTGCAGGAGCAGTGCGTCACCCACCTCCAACAGCTGGAGGCAGTTGAGGAGGCCCCCACGCGTGGTGAGTTGTCGTCCCCTGTGCTGCGCCATTCACATCCACTTCTCTGGTCGTTGCTCACACCTCGAACGCGCGAGGCACTGCGCACGCGTCTGCGCGAGGCCATGCGTCTCGGCGCCAAGTTCCACCTCCGTCTCGGGGACACCGACGCGGTGCGTAACCTCTACGCGCGCTGTCCGAGCATGGGCGGTTCCTGGGAAGTCGGCAAGTCTCTCCTCACCGCAGGGCACCACACCGCGGCGTTGGCGGCTTTCCAGTCGCTTCTCCGGGACCTGCAGCGCAGCAGTGGGGCCGACGCCTCACCCGCGGACACCTCACCCCCCAGCCACCGTTCGCCGGTGGGCATGGCGAAGGCGGCGTCGCTGGAGCTGGGTGTGCCGCAGGTGTTGAAGACGTGGCTGCTGCGTGCCGTGGCCGGTGCCGCCAACACCAGAGTCCGCCAACGCTGCGCTGCCTTCTTCGACGACGTGCCTGGGATCAGCTCCGCTGGTGCCGTGTCGAACGAGCTCGAGGATCTGGTTCTTGGGCATAACGTGCTGTTGTCCGACGCCACCAGCGCAGCTCTCCTCGCCACTGACGATGACGGCCACCTTAGCAGCAGCCCCGTATCTATCCTTGTTCATGCACAAGACACGGGAAGGCGACTGGACGATGAGCTGTGGTCCACTGTACGTGCGGGTTGTGCGCCACTGCCTCCGGCCGTCTGCGTGCACGCCATGCTGGAGGGTATTGTGTCTGGCCTGATGGCCGGTGTGCTTTCAGGGGGGGTGCCACACAGGGCCGGCACGAAGACCCACTCCGATGCCCATGAGACGGTGACGGACACGGCCGACGTGGTGACACCAGCCGCGACTGGGGAGGAGGCGCCGCCTTTCACGGGGAAGCCTCCCCACCTCGCGGAGGGTGCGTACCGACTCGCCGTGGCAGCGAAGTGGTTGGCCACGCACATCCCCACGGCGCTGACCGGACCCACTGAGGTGAACAGTTCACCGCCAGACGACGGCTTCCTGCGTCAAAGCGGCTTGACGCTGCTGCGCTCGACATTGGTTCTCATTGACCTTGCGCAGGCTGCCGAGGACGCTCGCGAACTCACCGCTCCCACGGTGACGCCCTCGAGTACGGCGCGACTCTGTGACACCCAGACATTTAACCTGGTCGAGTCAGCACTGCAGGCTGCCTGGGAAACACTCGCCGAAGCCGTGCGGGCGTGTGCATACCTCAACCTGCTTGCGCCATGTGCGCATGCCATCGTTCAACATCAACAGCGGGGCGAAGAAGACAGTGACAAGGGCACGAGCGAGGCACGCCGTGTGAACCGCTATCAGCACGGACTGTTCAGGCTCATCGATGCCGTTCTGGGCGGTGCTCGTGAGAGTCCGTCCGCTGAGCGGTCGCGTCCCCAGCTGTCGGACGCCTACGTCCTCTCCGCACTGAGCGCCTTCTCACCCGCGACGTGGTCGTACCTGGCGCAGAGCGGTGCGTTTGCCGAGCCGACGCCGTCGTCGCCCGTGACTGTGCTGTCCCCACGGGCGCGACTACTCCTCCACACGGCACGTGCCACGGCGTCTTCTGCGACGACCGACTGCACCTCCTCGGGGTTGCCGAGCGCCGGCGGAGCGAACAGCGGCGCGTTGCGCTCAACGGCATCCACAAAGTTGGCGGTGGAGGTGGAAATCGTGGACGGCGCTTCCGCCGCCTCGGACCTGCCGTGGCGGTGCACATGGTGTCAGTCATGGAACAGCCAACGGGCGACAGCGTGCAAGCGCTGCATGGCCTTGGCCATCTCGCTCGTGCAGTGCGGCCAGTGCGGGGCCTTCACCACCACAACCCACACCACCTGCGTTGTTTGCCAAGCGCCGCTGCCGACCGTGTCTGAGGCGTCGGCGAATGCGCAGGTGGCGCCGTCGCCGGCCTCGCCAGACGCCGCGCACTTTCCACTGCGAGCGTGGACGTGCCAGGGCTGTCACACACGCAACTCACCGGGTCACGCCTTCTACTGCGCCGCGTGCCATCGCCTCAAGCCGGAGCTGGAGGGCCCACTGAAGGCCACCGTCTTCACGTGCACGTGCTGTCAGACTGTGAATCCCCTCGGCATGCTCAAGCCGTGGTGCTACCGCTGCGGCACCCTCGCACCGGCTGCTAGCCACAGCACACCGACCCAACTCGGACCTCTTCTGTGGCACTGCGCCGAGTGCCGTGCGTTGAACCCATGGGTGCGTGCAGGCTGCGAGTTCTGTGACGGTCGGCGCACCTCGTCGCGGCCCGGCACCACGACAGCCACCTGTGCGAGCGTCACCTTTGCAGCTGCGGCGGATGTGACGGTCCCATGGACACTGACACACTGCCCGTCGTGCCACACAGCAAATCCCGTGTGGCGTCGACACGGGGCGTGTCGCGCGTGCCGAACACCGCTTCACACGAGCACGGAGGCAGCAGCACTCGAAGCCCACCTGCGTACCCAGTGGAAGTCCTGGCAGGACTGGGCACTGCAGCCGGCACCCGCAGCATCACTGTCATCACCCGCTGATGTGCGAGTGGTTCTCGGCGGCCGCGACGATGAGCCCCACGGCAATCTGTTGCACACCCGCCGTGGCGCGGAAGATGAGGTGAGCACCCAGTGGCCCTCCTCACCTTCTCGCTCCACGGCAAGCCGTGGCCCTGCACGAGCCGTCGCGGGCTCGCCTGAAGCCACGGGCACGCGGGCTGCGGCGTCGACGACTGCGCACGCCGTGCCTTCGACGTCAGCCCCAGCCGCTAACGGAGAGGCCTGCCTCCTCGGTTGGGTGTGCTGGGCGTGTGGGAGCAGCCATGTTGTTGTGAACTCGGCCTCACCTACCGCGGCGCTTCTGACGTGCGCGACCTGCCACACAACGCACTCAGCGGAGGCGGCCGTGTTTGTCTCATTCACGCGCGACACGACGACGACAGCGTCACCAACACGGCCTAACTGGCTGCGCACGGCTGCGTACGCTGGTGCTGGCCTCGACGTATCACCGCCGGTCGATTCAACCGCCACCGTGTGCTTGCTGACCTCACGTGCCTCTCCCACCGATGCGCAGGCAACGAATCCCTGGTGGCGCAGTGGGTGCCCACACTGCGGGGCCACCGCGCGGGCAATCCGTCCATCGGGCGTGTGCACGCGGTGCGGCAGCTGCCTCTTGCAACAACCCTCACTACCTGGTGCACACGGCAGAGACGCGGCGAGCAGCGGCCTTACCGTGGACACAGCTCGCACGGTCGCGGAGTGGCGCGTGCGCCTGCGCCTGCTGTTCCGCGACATGGCCAGCGCCGCTGCAGAGGTGATCACACTCACGCAGGGAGTACCGGCTGTGGCTGACGGCACACATCCACCGACGTCTGGCGCGTGGGCACAGACGTGCGGAGGCGAGGCGCATAAGGTGTCGTCCCTCCAAAAAGCACAAAGGGTGCTCACCACTGGCGTCCAAGCTGTTCGTCTCGCGCCAAGGGATGCCTTGCCATGGACGGTCTCCTCGTGCGACGTGCACCTCACCGCCACCCCCACCGCCGCACACAGAGAGGCTCTCGACGCGAGTCGGGCTGTGTTGCGTGCGTTGGCGAGCCAATCGCGTATGGAGAGCGAACAAGCACCTGCTGCGCCACCGCACGACGTGATGAGCCGTCAGACCTCCATACCCGCGTGGGAGGCACGGCGACCTGCACTCTGTGCAGCGTTGGACCTGATCGATGTGTGGAACGAGTCGACCGACACGGATGAACTTGGCTTTGACGTACTGCGTCTGGTATGTCTGGCACTGCGACCCGAGCAGCACGATCACATCGAGCGCGACACTCGCTGGCAGTACTTGACCAACACGAAGCTGACAAGGCCAGCTCTGGTGCATGGAGTGGCTTGTGCACGGTGTCTCGCGCGTACACACTCCACGGAAGAGATGCCGTGTCGCGAGAGTTGAGGAGGCGGAGATGGGTGGGGTGGGCGTGCCGTCCGGCGTTCTTTGTACACCACGTGTGTGTGTGTATGTGTGTGCGTGCGTGTGTGGCGTCACCACCGTCATGACCAGCGACTGTTCCCCCAAACACACGTCCACTGCGGGGGCGATGCGGAGGTAGCGGCCAATGGCGCACCCCTCTCACACGGGTCCACCACTTCACCCACCCAATGTCACCGCGCTGTGCCGGTTATTCCGGCAACTACTTCTTTTTTCTATATCTCACACATCAGCCAACAAAGAGACATCACACGCGAACACAGACGGAGACACTGACATTGCCCATCCGAAGACTTCCACGTGATCTTCGTTGTTTGCACTCTTCGCGCAGTCACGCTTGTGCGCGTACACACACACACACACACACATATACACGATGAAACCTACCTCAACCAGAGCGCCACGCACAGACCAGCCCAAACCAGTGCAAACGACCATCTTCCTATCACCTCCACCGCCTCCATCGCGTCTTTCCCCGTTCGCGCCGCCGGCCGTCATTCAATGAACAGCAACTCCCACACGTAACGACTCTCCCTCTTCTTCCACACGACACGACAGGATGGAACACGTGCTTCTCCTCGGTGACTCCATCACACAGCAGGGGTACATGTCCGGCTGGGTGTCCAAGNGCGGCTACAACACCCGCTGGGTGCTGGACGTGCTGAATGACCCTGCGCGCCGCGGTGCTGTGATCCCCGAGTGGCTGCACACCCCGCTGTTCACGACGCTGCTACTCGGGTGCAACGACCTCGCCCATTCCGACCAGAATGTGCCACTGGACGAGTTTCGTGACAACATGAAGGCTCTAGCCCGCCTTGTGCTGCGTGATGTGAAGCCGCAGGCTGGTCTCTTCATCATCACGCCAACACCGATTCATGAAAAGGTGTGGAACGGTGAGCGCCCCGATGAGCTGCGCTACCACCGTGAAGTCCGTGCATACCGCCAGGCTGTGATGGACGTGGTGGCTGAGCTGCGCCAGGAGTTCCCGAATGATGTTTTCCTCGTTGACATGCATCGCGCCTTCATGCAGTACGGTGCGCCGGACACCACTGAGGAGGAGATGGAGGTGTACAACCCCGATGCTGCGTGGACTGGTCTGTGCATGCCCGATGGCTTGCACGTCAACCCTCTTGGCGGACAGCTGTTCGCGGCGACGTTGCTGGAGGCGATTCGCGCGTCTCCGAAGGGTGCCGAGGTGCTGCGATGTGATGAGTCTGTCTGGCCACTGCCCGACTGGCGCGGCATGCGCGACGATTACGTGGCACGCCATCCTTGAACACGGTGCGGTTGCCGTTTTCCTTTTCCTCCCTGAAAAAAACTCAAAAAAAACGCTTTTTAAAATTCTTCTCTCCCGTCGGGTGCGTAGTTCGTGGTGTAGAGTCGGCTGCCTTCCACGTGTGCCGCATTCCCTTCCCTGGTGTGCTGAAGGCGCTGCGGATCAACCGACGACGAACGCGCGCACACACATACGCACATTGTCAACGACACCAACAAAAAAAAGAGGGGGGGGGGTGCTTTCGGCGGGATCTGCCGCTCCGCGTTTCACCGCACCCACACGCATTCCACCTCTCTGTGTTCTCTTGTTTTTATTTGTCAATTTCTTCCTCTTTCTTTGATTCCCAATGTGCTTGTTTCCGCTTCACATTGGATGTTTTTGTTTCTCACACACTCTCCGCCAATCCCTCTCCTCACTACCTCAAACGATCAAAGTACATCTGGACAACAGGTGCATTCTCAGTGACGTGTGCTCTCACAATCAGCAAAGAGAGAGAGAGAGAGAAACGACGTACGTACGAAGGATGAAGGCACGTAAACAGCTCTCTCTACCTCTCTCTCTTTCAACTCCACCGCCGACGTCCGCAGTTACGTCGGTGACGTGTGCAGTGGCGCGCCAGTCACGTCGTCATACACAGCTATCCGTGTGCATCTTCTTTCTTCCTCCTCGCTCTCTCCATCTCTCTCTCTCCGTGTGTCTTGGCTGTTACTCATGTCAGCAAAGGGCAGGCGGACTCATTCGCCGCCCTACCGCGAAAGACAAAAAGGCAATCAATCAAAAAGAAGGTGAACCAGCGAAGCCACGTGTGATGAGAACCGGCAGCCGATGGTACGCCGCCCGGCCCGGCCAGCGTGCGTACACGTGGTTCCGCGCGGTGGTGGTGGGCGTG
>JASANP010001029.1:0-55249 GCA_030849625.1 Wallacemonas sp. TrypX
CTTCTTGGTTTCGGTCTTCACCGAAGCAAAAGGGGATGAGGCCCGACCACGAGATCCATTCAGTTTCGTTAATTCACAGCAATGGGCATTTCCTCGTAGTTTGTGCCACTCAGATCGAGCGATGAGAGCATCAGGCAAGAATCGAAGCACGGCTTCGAAGAAAGTGGCGTGCTACCAGCATCGACCGTCTCAAGCACACGCAGCCCATGAAGGCAGCTCAAGTCACTCACTCTCGTTCTGTACACGAGCAGTGCCCGCAGTTGACGGCAGCCAGCGAGGGGAGTCAAGTCATATAAGCCAACACAGTGGTCAGCGTCCAGAGCCTCGAGGTGCGTCATGTCCCGCAACGCGCTCAAGTCGGTCACCTTCGTGCCGTAGATGTGCAGTTCCCTAAGCTCACGACAGTCTGCTAGCGGTGTCAGATCGTGCAGGTTTTGACACCCGTTCGCATTCAGTACCCGCAAGTGGGTGGCGCCTTCCAGAGGACTGGGGTAGGAAATAGCAGTAAATGAAATACCCAGTTCTTTCAGCTCGTGGCTGAAAGATATGAGCATCTGTAGTTGAGTGAATTCGGTGAACCAGCTGAGATCCCACGCATCCACATGCCATCGTTTAGTGCTCACCAACGAGCCACGGCATCGGTGGGCGACTACTTTCACAGGCAGCCGATCGACACCAAACGGCGCACGGTACAGCCACCAGTCGCACGCGTCCAAATACCGCTGAGCCTGTCTGGGGTCACTCTGAAGCTGCTCTACCCCGATTCCAGTGATAGTGTTGTCAGTGTTGGCCGTCTTCCGCATCTCCGGTTCCTCGCCGGTGATATGCCTCGTTCACTGGGAAACTGCATTTCGATGAGGAGACGAGTCCAAAATGTGGCAGTCGTCAACGCATGGCTCGGCCGTTCGCTGAACCGAAGGATGAGTCACACGGACATGGTGAGTGGTGGGGACAGTCGATAGTTGCGTTTGAACTAGCTTGGGGAAAAAAGAATTGACACAGTAGTTGCTAAAGAAAATGGAGAAGAAAGTACAGGGCTGTCACCTCACAAAAAAAAGGGGGGTTGAGAGAGGCGTTGAAAAAGGGAGATGGTGAGAGTCACTGTATGCACGTTTCCCTCGCAGCGGCTCCCGAAGAGGCGTTGCAGAGAGTATAAATACAGAGAGACAGTAATGTAGTGCGAAGCAACGTCAACAACGCGCAAGCTGAAAATCAGCAAATGAGTGAACTTGTGCTTTTTACTTCAAAAGGTAAATCCCATGAGGAAACGCTGCGGATGAGCGATTTCTGCAACGAAGGCGTGACACCTTGCGTCAATAAAACGAAGTGGAAAGACAAAAAGAACAAAAACGACGTCATAGCGACTGTGAACGAGTAGTTCCAGCCACTTCAGTGGTAAACTCAACTTTGCCACTGGGAAAAAAAAAGAAAAAAGTACGGAGACGCCCTACGCAGATGGCACCGGTGCACAGACCACCCCCTACCTGTTCCTATCATTTTTCCCGTTCGCATGATTCAGGTGAGGTAGACCTCCTTCACACTCTGCTCGTCTACTGGTTGATTATTTATTCCTCCACACGCGCGGCGATTGTTGTAGAACGGAAAGAACAGCGCCTCGCTTGTTTGTCTCGAGGAGATATTTGACAGGCTTTTATTTTCTGTTTGTTACTCGATGGTGGTGCCGTCGCGGTGCTTGTTGAAGCCGTAAAACAGGCTGACGCCTTCGGAGGGGATGACGTAACGACACTCGGTCCAGGTCTTGCGCAGCGACGTCAGGAGAGGTCGCTTATCTTCGACGTACGTGTCGCCGAGGATGGACTTGATGTGGTGACGGGTGACTTGAATGGCGTTGTAGAACGGCACCTGGCTGAAGATGTGGTGAACCACGTGGGAGTCGTTGATGTGGTGCAGCCAGCGATTGAGCAGGTAGCCGTAGTCGCGGTCAACGGCGGCGATGGCGCCGCGGACGAACGTCCATTGCTCGTGGGAGTAGTGAGGGATGCGCACGTCCGAATGCTGCAGGTAGGTGATGTACAGCAGCCAGAAGTTCACCCACAGATAGGGGACGACGTACCAGCAAAAGACGTTGAAGGTGCCAAACTTGTAGACCGAAATGGCGAGGATCGTGAGTGTGGCCAAGATGCCAATGTCCGAGACGACGATGTCGGCCGCGTCCTCTTTGCGGAACAGCGGCGAAGACGGCTCGAAGTGGTTGGCGCGACGACCGTAGTCCTGGCTGGCCACGTTGGCGAGCAGGTACGCGGGCCAGCCAAAGACAAACATGATGATCATGCCGTACAGCATGGCAAGCGGCGTTTCCTCAACGAGGTCGATCACCTTGTTCTCCTTGCGCGGGACGAAGACGGTGTCCTTGGTGAGGTGGTTGGTGTGCTTGTGATGGTTGCCGTGGGTGATGCGCCAGCTGTGGTAGGGAACAAGAATGGCAGAGTGCAGCACGAGGCCAACAAGGTCGTTCACGGCGCGGTACGGACTGAAGGCCTGGTGCCCGCACTCGTGGGCCATGACCCACAATGCTGTGCCGTTGAGGCCCTGCACGAACCAGAAAACGTTCCACACGGCGAACTTGACCAGCATGGCTGCGGCAAGAACAGGAAAGACAGAGCCAGCTACCGCCTCGTCCATGACTGCCAGAGCTGGCATCACGAGCTTGTACATGATCGCACACGTGGCGGCGACCTGAATGAGGTCACGGACCACATACAGGGAGCTGCGCACCAAGGAGCGTTCAAAGTACTTGGCGGGAATCTGGTCCTGAATCTGCTTCACGGTGAGCTCGGAGGAAGGGACAAACACGTCCACATCCTTGTGGTAACCGCCTTTGAGCTGGGAGTGCATCGCGCAAAAAAAAAAAAGAAGGGAAAGGCTAACTAACGAAAAACAATTAGGATCACTTGGAAAAAAAGGAAAAAGAAGAAGGAGAAGGCACACCAACAACAATAAAACGAAGATACTGTGAAGAGCGTTGAGAAGGTGGGAGTGAAAGAGGATATTGGCCATCAGTGCGCGGCTGTGACGGCAAAACGCCGTGACCCCGTGGGGTGTCAAGGTGGAGTAACGTTGTTGACTGGATATTTCCTTTTTTTTTTTGCTGTTTCTTGCTTTGTGCGTTTCAAGCACTCTGTGACGCGAGGAGAGTGCCGAACAATGTGGTGCCGTCTGCCTGTGAGTCGACGAGCGACGTCCACGACCCTTGCTCAGCGACGCGGCCGCTGTCAAGAACCAAAATCAAGTCCGCCTTCCTGATCGAAGACAGACGGTGCGTGACCATGATCATCGTTGTGCCGGCCGCAGACGCCCCGAGAAGTGGGCGCAGCACGGCTTCCTCGGTGGACGAATCCAAGGCGCTTGTGCACTCGTCCAAGAGGTAGAGGCCGGCTTGATGTGTGTCTTTCATAAAAGTGCGTGCCAAACTCAGACGCTCCACTTCTCCGCCACTCAGCGTGCTGGGGTCGAGACGGTTTTTCAGTCCACGGGCGCGGGACTCGACAAAACCGAGCGCGTGCGCCCGCTCCAATGCACCGCGAATCGTGTGTGAGTCAGCCACGCGTAAGTGTCCAAGTGCCACGTTGCTCTCCACAGAGCACTCTTCTAGGAAGCGAAGATTCTTCGAGGCCTGCCATGAGTGCGCAAGACAACGCCGCATGGCCCGCACCGGGAAGCATTCGATGGGGCATCCACTTAACAGAATGCGGCCGCGCGTTGGGTTGTATACACGAGCAATGAGGAGAAGTAACGACGTCTTGCCCGCACCGCTGTAGCCAACGACACCGAGAAAGGCACCCGCTGGCAGCGTGAAGCTGACATCGCGAAGAGCCCAGTCGGTGCTGCCAGGGTAGCGAAACCACACGTGCTCAAAGGTGAGGGCCCACGGATACGACGGGAATGCGTCCGGCGGTACACACGTGCGGTGCTCGCTGTTGTCGTGGCGAACGTCCTTGTCAATGGACGGCGGGGTCGTAATGACCTGCGTGAGGTAGCGCATGCTCTGTGTATAGTCGGAGCGCGTCCAGTACGCGCACTGCAGCGATTGCAGGTCGTAAGCGAAAGGTGAGACAGCCTCAAAAAAATATGGTTGTGACGATGAGTCAACCGTTTGTAGCAGTCGTTCGAGTCCGGCAGCTGTGTCCGAGGACAGAGCACTGCTCTGGGGTGTCTGTGCGACGAGCACCATTGCCAGTACCGGCAGCGCATCACACGATCGCACAACGCGGTCTGCCATTGCACGGATGGTCTCGGGTGATCGCCACCACGGGGCGTTCGTGGTGGCACTTGTTGAAAGGCCAGGCATCGCGCTCAACGCCATAAGCGCAGCGGTGAGGCCATGGTGACGAACAATGTGCAAATTCACGCCGTTCAGCGCTTCCTGTGGGTGCATTTCTGACAAAAGGCGCCTCTGTGTGATGGCGAGCTCCGGCTCGGTCGTAGTACTGATCGTGGTGGTGCTGAGCAGTGCCTGCTTGCGCTGCAGCCACCGTTGAATGCCAGCGGACCGAGGTGTTTGCCTCAGCTGCGACAGCACAGTGGCCAGTGTGGCCGCACTGAGTGCGCGGTCAGCCTCCGTCAGGTGCGGGAACCGGGTGGCGCCCGCGACCTCCCAGAGGACGCGATGCGCGCACGCGGAGGCACCGGGACGCGCCGCCGCCAACTGAAGCCACAGTGTAAGGCCGTACTGCGGCTTGCGGGTCGCCACCGGGTCGCTGCGACGCCGTGGCTGTGACGGGGCGGTTGGAGGTGGTGACTTTAGCTTGTTGCGCATGAAGTTTGACAAATTCTCGTACGCACAGACGAGATTCTCTGCCCGTACCAGCACTTGTTGGACTGCATAGAGCACTGCCGCCTCGAGTGGGTGGGCGGCGCAGGTCATGCACAAGTCCACGCGCTCCAACACGCTGCCCACCAGCATGTCCACCGACCGAAATGTATAGTTTGTGACGCTCGACAAGGCGCCAAACACGCGCTGCGGCACGGGCCACTCGGCGTCCGATACGTAGTCCATGCGGGCCACCGCCAAAACAGCCGCCTCGCGGAGGTGGTCGTTGTGCTGGTGCAGCACGAGATTGCCAACGGCGTCGCGCACGGTTGTCGTGACGGTGCGCACGGCATCCAACAGCATCGCTGCGGCGAGCACCTGGCCAGCGGAGGACAGCGAGGAGGAAGCGAGCGACGACGCCACGTACTCGGAGAACGGCACGCCGCCAGCAGGGAGAGCGGCTTGACCACGGACAAGCTCCGAAAGACAAAGCGTCGCCACGGCGACTTGATACGCGGGTGAGAGAAACTCAAGAACGCTGCTTTGAAACAGCAACACCACGCCCGACGCCGCCAGCGCCTTCCAGCCACACGAACGGAGGAGCGAACGCACAAACACAACCGCCGACGCCGCGTTTGAGCCATCCTGCGAAAACTGTCGTCGCGCTCGGTGGAACAAGTGCGAGTCGATCGGTACCGGGTCAGAGAGCGACAAGGCAAGGGAGGCGACAGCCATCGTGGTAGAGGTTTCCTCCGACGAGAGCGCGGCAGTGTCGGCCGCACACACAGCTGCCAGCCGGTGCGTTAACACGGCGTGAAGGGCGTTGCGCAACGTTTCCTTGAGTGCCGCGTCCAGTGGTGTCCCTGAGGGCAGCACGACGAGGTGCGCATAGAGATCGTAGACGATCTCCAGCTTCCACATTCCATTCGTATCAAAGAAAGTGAGAGGAACAGATACGATTCTTGGCTCCTCCGCACAGTCGTCCCCAACGCTCTTGACTGAATGCAAGAGAAAGGAAACAGAATCACGGGCCTGTGAAGGACCGTCGTCAGGATGCGCGGCGTAGTCGGCAACATCTTGATTGAAGCAGCGTGCGCGTTTCACTGTTTCCGTCTGCGTTGACACGACGTATCGTGTCTTCTGGCGCCGGTAGGACAGTGAGAGTCCCACGTACGCGCACGCCAAGCCGCACAGAGGCAAGCACAGCAACAGTCGCATCTGTGGCGAAAGTACACGCACGCCGACGTAGCTCAACAAGAACAGAAAGGCAGAGTGGAAGGAAGAGGGGGTGAAGTAGGCAGAGTAGACAGTGAGAATAATTGACGTGATTACAGCGAGTCGTCGGAGAGGCGCGATACAGGTGAACGAAGGGATCGTAAAATTCCCACCGAACGCTCGCACACACGAGAACAATTCTCCCTTTGTTTCGCGAATGAAGGTAGTTGGGGCACAGCTGCACGCGCACCCGCACATCCGCGGTGTGCACGCAGGTGTGCAACAGTCCCTTCTGCACTTTCCTTTTCCCTTTTTGTTTTCTGACCCAGCATGCGTTGCGAGTGAACGACGAACAACAACCCCCTCCAAACAAAAAAAAAAAGAGCGAAGCTGAGCACCCGAGCACGAAGCATGAGCAAAAACAAAGGACAAAAACACACGCAGTTCTGTCTATGGGCCACAACACAGCGCACAGCTGATTGGTGACGAGTAAGGACGTGCCTCTGCACGCTCTAAATTCTAAAGAGACCAGTGTTGGAAGAGGTGGGAACCTGCACGTGAACGCGTGCTTGTGCGGGTGCTGCTGGCACGTGCACTGGAGTTGGCGTCCGCGCCACTGACGGTTGGGTGCGAAGGGGCACGAGACGCGGAGGCAGCGCCACCACACGCACTGGTTGTTCGACAGGCTTCGGACGCGCCACTGTGCGCCGAGATGCGCGAGGGGGCGGGACACTGGTAACGGGAGGGTCAACGGCAGCCGGTGCAACGGAATCCTCGATATCGTCCGCCTCAGCCGCTTCCACAGTTTCCACCGGTTCTTCAGACGGTTCAGACTCCTGTGGCGCTTCTGTTGACACCAACACCGTCTTCTTCCCGCGTGACCGCCGCTGCTCCGGCTGGCGCTGCTGCGGCTGTTGTTGCTCGGCGAGTGCAGACTCGATCAGGGAACGGCGACGCTCGGTCTCCTCCTCCAGGCGCCGCAGGAATTGCTGTGTCGCGTCGTCTACACCATCGTCAAGGACTGGAGTTGCGGCGAGCGGCTCGGTGGCGATTTCCGTGCCTGTCACTGCCTTCTTGGCTACCTGGCGCGCCGCACCGCGTCGTGAAGACTTCTGCACCTCCGGCACAGCCTCGAGGGCCTCAACGACTTCGCTCTCATTCAGTGCATTTTCGTTATCCGCGTCAATTTCGGTGGTGTCAATGCCGTCCTTCTGCTGTGCTAGGAGACGCTCGATGGCAGCTACGCGCTTCGCTCTGGAGGCTTCGAGACGGCGGAAAAAAGGATCCATAGCCTTGCTCGCGGAGGAATAGGTGGAAACCTCTTTGGCCGCTGGTGTGGCGACAGGTGTGGCGACGGGAGCGGCAACCTTGCGAGCGGCCTTGGCGTCTGCCTTTGCTGCGGCTGCGACAGCGGCCTCGATGCGCTGGCGTCTCGCCGCGGCCAGGCGACGCAACTCCCGTTCCGCCGTCTTCATGTTGCGCTGGTAGGCAACAGCGGGACCTGTGCTCTTGATCTTGGCAGCACCCGCGCCACGGCGCTTACTGGCTGGTGCGGATGACGCCTTTGCGAGCGCAGCTTCGATCTTCTTTTCACGCTGTCGCTGGGTGCGGGCGACCATACTCAAGAATTGCCCTTCCGCCACGCTTTGCTTCCGTGTGAGAAGACCTTGCTGTAGGTACTTGTAAATCGACGTGCTCGCGCGGCGACGAGAGGCATTGCCACCCAAGGTCAACACGGACCGTTGAAGCATGGCAAAACACGAATCCTGTGGTGAGTGAGGAAGGGGAAAAAACAGGTGTTGGAGGCGGTAAACCTTCGTTTCTGCTTTTGGCTTCTCTTGTTTGTACACAGGCCACAGCAAGGAGAGAGGGGAGAGGGGGAGCGACAGAAAGTGAACACAAAAAGGGCACAGTCAGAGCAGTGCGTGTGCGACTTGGCGGCAGTTGGAGAAGTGACGGTAAGGATAAAAGCCGCACAATAAAAGGAAACCAAGCAGGGCGTGCTTGTGCTTGCCTGTTCAGCACACCACCACTGACACGACGACTGTGGTGCTGCTGTTCGCCCGAAAGCAAGCGCGAAGTGCAATCGCGTGTGGCAATTCTATGGAAGCGTGTCTATGACGATCAGACTAAAAAAAAGGGGGGAAAGGTGGCTTACTTGGATGACTTCCTTGCCCGCGTGGTCGAAGTGCGTTTGCCGGCCTTGCGCTTTCGTGCAGCGCTCTTAACGGTGTGACGAGCCTTTGGCGCTTTGGTCACCTTGGCCACTTTCTTTGACACACGGCGCGGCTTCGACGGTTTCGCGGCGACGCTGACTGTCGCACGGGCAGCCTTCTCGCGTTTCATTTTGATGCGAAAGGAGCGGACGCTCGTGGTGCCGGGAATGGGCGGGATGGTGACTGAGGGGATCAGTGGCGCCGGTGGAGCAGCCACGCGCGAAGACTTAGTGGGCCGCCGCACGGCGCGTACTGGCGCCGCCACCTTTCGACGAGTCCGTGGGGCCAGGAATTTGCCGACACAACGGAACATGTTGGAGTGTACTTGCTGTTCTCGTTTTTGTGTATGGTGCTATGGGGGTGATGAGCGTGGGGGACAGGGTCGGGGAACAGATGCGGACCATTGAGAAGAGGATCGACACGTACACATTCACGGGAGGGTGTCGGCAGCGACAGAGTGGCAAAAAGGGAAACAAAATAAGAGACTGGCGTTCAAGTCTCCCAGCCACTTCTGTGCACTAGCGATCGGTTGCTTTCCTCAAGTCTGTCGCTGTGCGTGCGAGGCGCATTGGAAAGAGGGCGAGAGAGTGAGGCGGTAAGCGACTTCACATGCCCCCAACCACAACAGGCATGCTCTTCTGTTCAACTCCACGAGCATCAGTGGACATTTTCACTTGTAGGTTTTGGTTGTTGTTGGAAATGAGAAAAACACGAAAGAAAAGTGTGGCTTGTTCCGGCTCTACCCGGAGTACACCACGTGCTGCTTACCAGGTGGGGTCCTTGTTGCCGGTCTTCTTCTTGTCGTTCAGCTCGAAGTGCTTGGTGCGCTTGAGGATGTTCTGGACGATGCTCTTGCAGCCGGAGCACTGAAGCTTGAGCACGATCTTCTTGGTGGTCTTGGCCTTCTTGTGGAAGATAGGCTTGGACTGACCACCGTAACCGGACTGCTTGCGGTCGTAACGACGCTTACCGCGCGCGTACAGGCGAGCCTTGCCGGCCTTGTACTGCACGACCTTGAAGCTCTTGTGCGCATTGCACCGGGGGTCCGGGCAGTGCATCACCTTCTTCTTGGGGTAGTTCACCATGGTGCTAACTAACAAAGACAGTGAGATAACGCCAGCAGTGGCAGTTGTGGAAAGTGTATACATTGAGAAATTGGGGAGTGGGGAGGAGAGATGGGTGAATGTGTTGACACGGCAGTTGTCCAGACAAAAAAAAACGCCAAGGTGGTCGGTGCCACACACACGCCGGGAAGACTAGCAGTTGAGCGATCCGTTCTGTGGAAACACTTCTCTGCGTGCGTCTGTGTGCCAAGATAAGAGCTGTACGCGCAACATTTTTTTTTTTTTGATCTTTCGCTGACACACGATATGACTGCTTGTTGTACTCCCAGTGACTGTTTTCGCACGTGCGCTTGTTCTGGGTGCTGTGGGGCCGTCACCTTTCTAACTACGGGTGTCTTCTGACATCGCCTCTAGTGTCCACGCAAATTCGCGTGTATCATCATCTATCACTGCGCGGCCGATGAATCGGTGAATTCGTCGGTTGCGCTTGCCGCAGTTTGCTCGCGGCAGTCGTACGCGTAAAAATTGCGATAGCTCAACAGAATGGGGAGAACAGTCGCCTGCTGACCAGAGGCCTGCATATCCTGCACGGTAATCCACTCGTGCCACACGGGGTTGATCATATCCACGATCTCGGACAGTATGGACTGACCTGAAATGTCGATCATGAGCCCTTGCGCAATCAAGTCGACGGCCAGCTCGTTGCAGAAGCTGCGCAGCACGGAAAGGGAAATGCGGGTGTGCGTATCTTCGAGGTCAAGGATGCGCCAAATGTACTTGAGAGCCGGACCTGTTGCCGCGTGCTCGGTAGCGATGACGAAATTCAAGTACGTCTTGTAATCCATTATGTGCCGCGACCCGGTGTGCGGCACGTGGCACTCAAAGACGCGGTCAATGGCCAGCTTGGTAAAGCTGTCGTTGCTGTAGTGGCTCAGCTCCTCCTTGGTCAGCACGCCGTCGCCGTCGGCGTCGAGGGCCGTAAAGTGGTCATATATGCGTCCCATCAATGCCAGAGAAAACCAGTTGTCCATGCTCAGCACGTCTGGGGGCAGATGCTCGCTTGAAAAGACGCTCCAGAAGAGATCTCGCCTCTTCACCTTCAGCGTCGACGCCGTGGACTGCCGCTCTTCCTCTTCCTCGTCTCCGTTGACGCGCACAGTGTAGACGTCGTCCAAGTCGTTGCCGTCACCCTCGAACGCCTCCACAACGACGCTCACAGTGTCGTCCTCCGCAGCGCCGTCATCTCCCAGCAGCGACGCCAGAATGTCCACGGGGCACCCCGCGGGAAACGTGCACACCGCGTCTTGTGCATCGCTCTCAAAGAGCCGCAAAAGCTCCGAGAAGACCTCGCTCTTCATGAGGGTGTCGATCGGAATCGCACCTGTCTGTCGCCCGTCGCACATAAACATGAATTTCCGCGAGCAGTGACAAAGATAGTACGGGTGCATCCACGGCGGCATGTCGCGGACGAGCCGCAAGTGGGGCACCAAAGACGCCACAAACTCCTCAATGTCGTCTTGCGACAACCCATTCGATAGGGGCGACGACGTGCATGGTGCGCAGGACGGACGGCACGGTGCCTGTGAGGATGACGGTGGAGTGGGTTGCAGAAGTCGAGGTACCACAGAGGCGACCAGCTCCAACTGGACGCGGAGGCGAAACAACAGCAGTCGCTTCGCCGCAAAGGCGTACAGGGCGACAGCGGACACGGTCCCCTGGTCGCTCCGCGCAAAGGCAAGGAATGTTGCGGGCGACAGGAAAGGATGATTGAAATAAAGCTGCTGGCGACGACGCCGTTCATCATCGGTGTCGACGGAGGCGCTCCCAAACAGGAACTCAAAGGCGACCTTGTGGAACCCGTCATATGTCAGCTGCAGCTCGTCGTACGAGTCCACTGCCGCCCCTTCCGCATCGTCGTCATCACTGTTCGCCTGCGCGTGTGGCGTGCCGCGGCTGGGGCGAAAACGGTGCTTCACAACTAATCCCCAGAGCGTGACCGGGCTGGTGTTGACGGCCAGTTCAGACATGTGCTTCATAACATGTGCTTTTTTGGCCTCGCAGGCCGCCGTCAAGGCTGCACGATCGCCGTCGCACAATGCGGGCCGAAAGGCCAAGACTGTGCTCATTGTTGCTGAATTGACAAGTCGAACCAATGGAAAGCGGAGAGAGAGAAGTAAAGTCGTGAAGCAGAAAAAGCATAATGACACGAGAAGGAACTGCGGAAGGACGGATTTTCACTCACCGTATTTTTCGGGAACGTGTTGCGTCGCACTGTAGACATTGCTAAGATACAATTCAGCTGAGGCTGTCTGGAGAGCGACACTACGGTGTTTTTTTTTTTTTTGCGAACGTAGACGGTAATACGAGAGCAATAAAAAGAAGTTACGCCTCTCTTGTGTATCTGCCTTTGTGTGTAACTCACAAGCGCTCGCTTCCACCGCATTCACGGCAGTCACGGCAAGAAGTGGTGTTGCGGTAGCCACATGTGCAAGTCCAAAAGGACTCGCGCGGTGTCTCACCGACAGCGAGTGCGACGCAGCGCTTGCACGCTGTGCGTGTGGCAAAATTCACGTAGCCGCACTCCGCGCACTTCCAGTCGGAGCGCGGTGGTGACGGTGTGGCACAGGCGGGCGTTTCCTGCTCGCAGACGGGTGTCGCGGCTTCCCGAACGCTACCGCACGTCTCACAGCGCAAGGCGGCGATGTCGTTGGCGGTGTGACACTGGGTGCACACCCACGAACTGGTGGCGACGCTGTGCGGCGCTTCTGCGGGCATGCGCGTAGACGTTGGTCGTTGAGTACCGCACTGCACACATTTCCTGCGCGATCGAAAATTGTGGGTACGACATCGGGGGCAGTGCCAATCACCTGGACGAAACGGAACAGTGCGCAGCGTCGGCTTGCGCCCTGCTATGGTATCCGGTGATCCTTGCGGTGACCGATTCCGCGGTGTAGAGCACACAAGACAAGCCTGGCGGCGCGCGAAATTGTGGGTGCCACAACCGCAGATCCAGTCGCCCGGCTTAAATCCGGCAGTCGAAGACAAGTCACTATTGTTGTTGGGCAGGTTGCCGTCGGACGCCGCAGGTTGATATTGACCAGCAAGCCGACCAACTGCTGCAGGCACTGGTTTCAGGCAGTTGCATTGAAAGCACACGCCGCGGAAACCAAAGTTATTGAACCCACAGCCACACAGCCACGCTCCACCCGTTGAGCTGGCGCAACGGCACGCCGGGACTAACAGCGCCGATCTGTGCATCCGCCGGAGCGGGTCGTCGCCCCGCCGCATCACCAGGAAGCAGCGACGAAGCATGGCGCAGCACCGTCGGTGATGGGGAAGGTCTCCTCTTAAAATCAGAGAGGAGGAAGGGGGAAAAAAAAAGTGTTGGCGCGAGTAGAAGGAGGAAGCAGAGCAGGAAAAGTAATTGATGTGTAGGTGTACTTGGCGCCGGTGGGGAGAGGAAAGGGAGAGTGCACACAAACCGACAAGACTTTGAAGACGAAAGGGCAAATTGTCTTCGTGCAGCCGTCTTGCATCAGCGTACCGAGTGGCCATGACATTTTTCAAGCCGAGCAGGAGGAAAGCACATTTGGGAGAGGGTGGCCGTGGCACACAGCAAGACCAAGAGCAGCCGTGTTGCCGTCCGCGGCAGAGTGGACATATGTTGATGGAAGTCGTGTGCATCAGAAATCCAGGTGCACAAAGAGAGTCGTACGCCAGGACCACTTGGCTTTGTTGTTTGTTTTGCTGTTGTACCTTGTTACCGAAAAGCACGCCAACGACTACGCACCACATCAACAACTGCAGCAGGAATACAGGTGAACGCAACACACATTGCCGTGAACAACACTGATGCACTGCAGGCAACAGGAAGAAAGAAAAAAAAAACAAGGATAACAACAACGACATACAGAGAGGAATACACGACTTGAAACAGACAGATGTACGCGCGCACACACACCCGTGACGACGTCCTGCGAAGAGACAGAGAGAAAAAGACGGGGATCTTACAGTTCGTCTGCCCACAAGTCGTCGAGATTGACCTTCGCGGGCGGTGCCGGAGGGGAGGCGACATCGGCAGCGGCGACCACGGGTTCACTCTCAGGTACCACTGGTGAAGGGACAACAATGTCTTCACGTTCTTCTTGGGTGGCCATCTCGTGACTGACGGCACCGTCATCCAAAGCTCTCTGTGCGGCAGGCTCCGCAACCGTGGCGGAGGCAACCACCGCCACGGGACTGTCCTCAACTGCTTCATTGCGGCGCTCAGTCACAACGGCGGCAGGTTGCGCGGGTGCCACCGCCGCGGGCTGCGCACTCTGCTTGACACGCGCCAGGTCCACGTCGGGGAAAAGGTTTGGGTACGAAACTGGGTTCGCGATGGCTTCCTGCAGTCGCGGTGTACCCGTCAATGACAGCTTCCACTTGGCCACGGCGTCCTCAATGTACTCCGGTGCGTACGTGCGTGCGTAGAACGCGGCTTCGCCCATCTTGCCGGAGCGGAGCAGCAAATCCACGCAGTCGCCGTGGCGCTTCACGAGATGAAAACACGTGAATGCGACGTTTCCCTTGCCTTGAGACACACAGTGGTCACCCAGCTTCGACAAGGACGCCGTGTCGTTCAGGGAGGTGAACATCAGCATGAGACCACTGACGTCGTTGCACTTCCACAAACAGTTCTCGGCCACGTCCATCACGGCTTGTTCAAGCGCAATGTCTCCAACTTGCTTCCAACGCGCAGCGGACGGGCTCGCCTGGGCGAGCTGCTCGGCCAGAGTGAGCTGCTTCAGCTCGATCGCCAAGTCAAATTTGTGGTCGTCGTCAGTGGTGACGCGAAGCGCCTCCTCCAGCAGCCCGCGAGACTGCAAAAACTGCGCTAGCTTGTACCGCGCGCCCTCCTCGATGCCCGGCAACAGTGCCTCGGCCGCAGGGAAGTCTTCCCGGACAATGGCCGCCATGTACTCAATCACGTTCACGCGAAGCAGATAGCTCGTGATGTTGCGTTCCTTGTCAATGCAAAACACACGATTCTCCCTTGCCACGTAGCCCAGTAAGAAGTGCTGCTTTGTGAGCACCGCCAAGTTGCTGATCTCGCCACCAATGTAGTAGCAGAGACGGTTCGCGTCGTTTACAAAAACTAAGCAGTCGCCGACCCACGTCAGATCACGCACCTTCTCCTCGACCTCCTCGATGAGGTCAAAGGAGAAGTCCATCCCGTCAACGGGTGGAGCGCTGTTCTGCGCAAGGTACTGCGCCACTTCCTCCGCGTTGAATTTGAGGAAAAAGAGTGCGTCCGTCACAAGCGCGACGAGCTCACCGCTGTGGCTCCATTCCACCGCCTTTGGGCTCTCGTCGATTTGACGAATCGGGCAAAGGCGCTCCCAGTCGTAGAAGGTCACACGGCCAGGCATGCGAACGGCCAGCAGAGGACCGGCGAAGAGCATGTCACCAGCGGTAGGCAGCGTAACGGACGCGCGCTCCTGGAAGCCCTTGAACACCGTCACAGTGGACGATTGCAGAACGGCGTAGGAGCCGCTTTCCGGGCCCCACACGAATGACGTGCATGGCCCGTACGTCTTGGGCCGGAGTGAGAGCGAAGAGATGATCGTGTAGTCACGTGCGCCGACAAGTGCCAAGAACTGTCCCCCGGGGCCATGCAAGATCGCCTTCGGACTCGCCTCCACCGATCCCATGTCCCTGGACGGTGCGCTGACCACTTCGCCGTCCGGTGTGTCCTCCGGAACGCCTTTGAGGTCGATGCGCGTCAGGTCGTTGCCGGAGGCCACAATAACACGGCCGTTGCCGTCCATCGAGTACACTGGTTTGTCTTCGCCAACCTTGTAGAAGACCACGCCGCTGTCGAAGCCAGCGATGAGTCCGTTGACGAGGCGGCGGGCGGCCATGCACCAGGCGCGACCCATCGACGCGACGTTCACGTTGTGAAGCAGCCGAAACGTGTCGGTAGAGATGACCTTCATGTCGCCATCTTCCGCGACGGAGAAGATGAGCGGCAGGTCCGGGTGAAACAGCACAGCCGTCACGTTGGCGGAGTGAAAGGAAAACACCTGCAGACACGCCTTCGTCTGGTAGTCCCACAGCCGCACCGTCTGGTCATCGGAACCGGTGAGGAGGTAGGGCTTGTCGCCACGCGGGTAGTACTCCACGCAGTTGACGCCGTCCTCGTGGCCCTCGAGGAGGAAGTTGGGGACAGGGTTGTTGAGAGTCCACACACGCACCGTCCCGTCCAGCGACGCTGAGGCGAACGTGGAGAAGTCGTTGGGATTGAAGCGTACAGCCATGCAGTAGTGTTCGTGAGCATCGTAGGTCATTTGAAGAGCCCATCCACGACTCCAGTCCCACTGCCGAATCGTCATGTCATCGGAGCACGTTAGCAAGAGCGGGAACTGCTCGTGCACGGCGATATCACGAATGTAGTCATCGTGCGCCTGGAAGACCTTGATCCGCTCCATCGTGTTGTAGTTGAACACGCGAATGCACATGTCGTCCGCGCCGCATGCAAACGCCTGAAGGCGTGGAATGAAGCGCGCACAGCGAACGGGAAGTCCCGTGCCCGTGTCGAACGATCGAAGCAGCGTCTGTGTCTCGTAGTTGAACAAACTCACCACACCAGTGTAAAGAGCGCTGATGAAGATGGGCTCTTTAGGGTGCATGTCCACCATCTTCACCCTCTCGGAGGAAAGTGTGAACAGCGCCTGTGGCGCACTCATCCCAGCAGACATGGTTTATGTCTTGCCTGTTCGTGTACCTGGGGTTTGCTTTTCGCTTTCGTTTCAGGGAAACAAGTCTAATAGACGATAACGAGCACTTTTCTTTTGTCGTTGGGGAAGCCTGTGTGAGGGGGGGGGAGGTACCCGCACACAACTACTTCGCACAGCGCTTGCTCACGAAGAGAACAGCAGGTCAGTGAGCACGCTGCAGAAACACTCGCCAAGCTTCGAGTTGCAGCGGGGTACGGCGCGAGCAACACGGCACTAGCAGAAAAATAAACAAAACACAAACGAGAACTGCCCTGTCACACTCGCAGAAACAGGGAATCGACAGGCAAACAGCTTTAGTGCTAATGTACACTCTTGCTTTTTTTTCCTGCACAAGGTGGTGTGTTCACCGGCGCAGCCGGTTGAGGCACCGTTGGAGGCAAAGCGGATTGGAGGAGACGGAATGGAGCAGTGAAATCACCAAGTATGGGAGCAACACACAGCTCGCCGCCGGCACGAAAAAAAGAAGAGTGCCTCAGGCATCTGTGAAGCAGCGGCTCTGCAGCTCTCAAACACCCTTGTAGAACGTTCACGACCGCTAGTAGCCAGGACTGCTTTGTTATCTTTTGGGTGGGGTCACCGTGTTGTGTGTTGACGTCGTCGGAGAGTAGCAGAGAAGTGGCTGTACAGCACATGTGCGGGAGAAGAAAAGGACGTGCACAGCCAGTACGGAGAGGAAAAACAGAAAACAGTGTCCACATTTGGGTCTATATCTCTCTCTCTCTGTTTTGAGGGAAGGACTACGTGCAGGTGCCTCGGCGCTGTCTTTATTCGTTCTACCGTCGAAAAAAGAGCGCAGAGTCAAGCACTTACTCTGCAAACCGTGAAGCCAACAAGCAAAAAAGGAAAGCAAAGCAAAAAGAATAACGCACGAACTGTCGCCGTCGATAAAAATCAAGTCGGCGCGCCTAGAAAAGGCTCTCTTTGGTGTTCTGCGGCACGAGAAGACTGTTTAACAAGCAGCACATGTGCACCACGTCCATTTCTCGTTCGTATCCATCCCAGTGAATACGGGCCCGGCCCATTTCAGGGTAGTCAATCATTATGACGTTCCTGTGTGTGTTGTCGTGAGGCTCCTTGTATGTGCCGTCAATCAGCTCATTCCGGCCGTTCCACGCCCAAAACCACTGCAGCACAGGCGAGTTTGTCTTCATGGCGAGCTGATACATGTTTTCTTCGCTAGACAGCGCTTCAATCTTGAAGACGCTCTTGGCAATCTGGGATGTGTTTGGTGAACAAACGCACTGCGACACGCAGATGCGTGTGGAGAATTGCCGCGGCGTGTTCCTCGAGTACTCGGGTAGTTCCTTCACATCCTTGTTCAACGCCTCTACCAGCGCCTCTGGAGACGCTTTGTTTTTCCACGAGGAGGCGAGGTGCTGCGACCGCACGAACGCGAAGGGGAACGCTGACGCGTTGAAGTTACGACCGATGACCAGGAAAATGCGCTGCATCGGATCCCTCGACCACAGTGTGCTCAGCGGTGTGTTCAGGGGGGTCGTGTTTGGGACACAGCGGTCCTTGATGGCGGCAAGAGCGTCGAAAAGAAGCACAGACAGATCGGCATCGTCCACACCGGAGACGTGCTGGATGTCCACAACGACGAACTCGTCTTTTGACGTTGGCGAGCTCAGAAACAGAACCAGTTCAGCGAGCACTGTCTGGAGAGAGACCGACAACTGCGCGTGCTCGGTCCACAGTCGATTCGCGTCTTCTGGGTGGGGAGTGAGCCGCCAGTCCATGTAGCGAATGCCGAATTTGAGCTGCTCGTGAACGGACATGGAGTGGCATTTTGACCACTTTGACGACGTCGGACCGGCGAAGAACCGTGCGATGCTTCCCATGGGGTTCGACCGTTTCCCCAACAAACCCGGCGCCGCCCCACCAAAGTCAGATCGTGCGCGGATGTTGTGCGTGGCCGTGTCATGTGTGCCAGGAATGCGTATGTCTGTGATGGGAAAGGGGCCGATTTCGTTGCGAAGATCACTCATCCATGACGCGCGTCGATAGCGTGGTGTATCAAGTTTATCCTTGTCAGCCATTTTTGAAGACTGCAAACAAATGCAATGAATAGTTGTCTCGACTCCACAGTGGAGGCGAGTCGCTCTCGTTCTGTGAGAGTGGCTAGAAAGCGAGCAACATCAGTAACAGGAAAGAGACGAATGAGGCACAAAGCGGTGTTGCCCACAACGCATTCCACGGAGGCAAATACAGAAAAAAAAAGCAACAAAAGAAGCACGAGAGAAGCGCAACGAGGAGAGGGAAAAGGAAATGAACAGGTCAAAACGTGGCGGGCGGATGACAACGGCAACTCTGCGTTCGTCGTGAGAAAAGGGGGAGGGGTAGATGGACTCGTTGGGCAGACTGTCACATCACGTCACTACACACACAAGCACACAGCTCAGTATCTCTCACCTTTCCTCTTCCGCATATACGAAGCGGTGTGACCACTTACACGGCCGCTACGTGAGTGTGCGCGTGTTTGTGAGAGAGAGCGAGAGAGAGACGCACCGCGTGCGAGCGTTTGAAATGCTAGTCACGCACTGTCAAATATCTTTTTTTTTTTCGTGATTACGAGCGAGTGTCTTTACGCTTCTCAGAAGATCACGCACAAACAAATGCAGCCGCCCGAACTCTTCTCACGCATACTTCTTCACCGTTGGCGCGGCCGCGCCAACGACGAACCAAGTATCGTGCAACCAGTTCACACGATGCGCTCATTTTCCGCCACTGTCAGGCACAACAAAGGTGCTACACGCACAAAAAGTCATCTGCGTCTGAGAGAAAAGTTAACTGTTCACCTGAGATTGTGCGACACATTGAGTGGTGCGTGTTTACGCAGCAGCACTACTGGCATCCATCTTCACAACGAAAATGACTGACTCACCACGGAGGAAGAGATTGCGAATTGAGCGTGATGGCTGCTCGCCGTTTGCCGCCGTAGAGAGTTCCGTGACATCTCGCAGAACGAGGTTGAAGTGCTTGTCGAAGGCCACCACAGTACCAAACAGTGACTTACTGTTGCGACAGTTGACGAACACACTTGTGCCGTCTTTCATGGCACTGTCGAGAAGACTAAATGGGCCTTTGGTGACGGTTGTGCGAAGAGCCTGCTTCGTCGTCGGTGTCGCCTCCGTGCGGCGCACCTTGGTTGGCTGCTCTTCAGACATACTTGAATGTGACCTGCTAAGGACGACAAATGAGTGGTGGTATGTGCCGTGCCAACGGAAGCGGTCGACGGCGTCACTGAAGAAAAGCACACAGAGCGCGAAGAGCCGAATAGGAGAGAAACACACACACACACACACGCGCGTGGGCAAGGCTATCAGGAGCAAACGTGCCGATGAGACGCTGTGCACAGTGGGTCCGCGGTGCAAGGTGCATCGTAGTCAGAACGAAACAGAGAGAGAGGGAGAGAACAGGAGTTAGAGTTGATTGATGTCACCACGTGCTGAGAACCGGTGGTGGTACATGTCAGCACCTCGCTCCATGTATTGTCAGGCGTCGAGCAAAGACACCAAAAGCGGCCTTCGCACGTGTACACACACAGAGACCGACGCGTATAGCAGGCGGCACTTAACGATAAGGCCAGTGAAAAAGGTGCCGGTAAGCCGCACCAGCGCGAGGGGGAAAAAGAGAGCGGATCGCATTGTGTTCCGAATAACCTGTTGCGGGAAATACAGACGAGGCTATGAAAGTGAGAAAACAGAATCAACGCACATGCAGGCAGCGGAGATTGGTACAGTGAAGGGCTCTAGGAAAACAACAACAAGAGGCAGCAATTACGCACAGGGAAGGGTAGCTGGCGCGACACAGGCGATCCGTCCTGTGAAGTAGTCATCTGTGTGAAGGCGACCAAGACAAAGGAAAGCAACAAAGCAAAAAAGAGAGCTGAAGAGGCAACCAGTGTGTCGACATGCTCGCAAACCCCTCGGCGCGTACCCATTCACACACTCACGTGAGCAGTCATTGTTGTGGTACCGATTCCTCTTGCACGGCACTCGTGTCGTAATAGTAAGTTTCGCCAGTCTCGGGATCCACGTACTGTGCATACTGAGATGTGGACTGCTCACCAGCGGCAGCAGCTGCCTCTGCGTTACCGCCAACCGCGTCTGCGGACTCAGCCTGCGCGGCGTTGTCGCCATCCGCTGCCTGCTGTGCATCGACGACGTACTGGTACGTCTCACCTGTGTTTGGGTCCACGTACGTCTGGTAGCTGATGCTATTTTCGGTCGGATCAAACTGATCCATTTCGACAGCCTCCACGCCGGTGGCCTGCGCGTCGTCGGCGGGTGACGCGCCGGCTTGCTGGTTATTGGTCAGTCCAGCACTTGTGGTGGTCGCATTGTCAGCCCCCACTAGGTAGTAATTGCCTTGTGAGTCCATCATCCACTGTTGCTGCTGTTCTTGCGCGGCCGCCGTTGTCTGGTCTTGCGTGGTGGCCGCACCTGTGCTGGCTCCGCTCTGAGTGGGCTTCCGCGTCTGTGTGGCGTTCTGGTACGTGGCAGCGTCCACACCCGGTGGTGGATCTGCGGTGGTAGTCGCACCAGCAGCAGCAGCAGCGCCACCACCACCCCCACCGGTGGTGTAACCTTGCATGATGCGCTGCTCATCTTCAATGACGCGCTGACGACCAACTTTCTTGGCGTGTTTGCGTCCGCGGTACCAGACGTAACGAAACAAAATCAGCGCGATGGGCACAATAGCAATCAGTGCGATTGCCCACATACCCGTCGCCGGCGCACACTGTAGCGTCACAGGATAGACGGTGTCAAACCGTTTGGTTTCGTTAACAGAGAAGAGTGGTGCCACCATGCTACCTGCGCGCATTTCAATTCGTAGCACGTCGCTTTGCTGCGCAGTCGCCGCGGCGCGGACGTCAGACACGTAGGCGAGGATAGACTCGAGGGCCTTGGCAGCACCAATGATGGTGACCTGCGCAAACGGCTCAGTGCTGGACGAATCCGTCACAGTGATGGAGGCGCTCTCACACGCGGACTGGAGTGCACAGAGGTGACTGCGAATACTGTTGACGGCGTCACCGGCTCCACCCGACGTTCGGCGAATGTAGAATGACGTGTTGGGCTCGGTTTCGGCGGCATTGCATACAGGTAAAAATGAGTACACCCCTTGACCACGGCACGGCATCGAGTAGGCGCCGCTCTCATAGGCGAGCGTGCTCAGAGCGACGCCAAGTGCGTTCTGCGCAGCGGTCTGAATCAGTGCCGTCGGCGGTGAACCCATGTTCTGAGACCAATCATAAAGTGTTGTGTACACGCTTGACGCGTTTGATGCAATGTCAGTGTCAACACTCAGTTGCATCGCAATGGCGCCTGCGCTGGAGACGATGAGGAATGCCGCGCAGGACGCCACAGTGGGAGGAAGCCTTCCACACACAGCCGTCGTAATCGCTTCGGTGGTAGGCGCCAGCTCGGCTGTTGTAGACGGCCAGCCAGAGGCCGCACCGGTAAAGGTCATGTTCAGCACGCTAGTGGAAACGTACCCGGGGAGCGCCTCAGCTAAGACAAGACAAAGAGCACCGACGCACATCATGCATATCAGCAGTCGCTGCGCGTGCCGTAGGTCCCTCATTGTGACGACAGTGTGTTCTAAAGAGAGAGAAAAAAGTCTATCTACGAATTCAACAAGTCAGTTCGTTAGCTGCGCGATCTGTGCCAGACCAACGAAAAGAACGAGCACGTCAAGACACTCTGGCTGCACCTGTCCGTCTATGATTCGCGTCAGGACTAGCGTGAAGAATCCTGACGAGACGACGTACTACAGAAACAGCAGTCGTGCAACGTGGCTGTCACGAGAGAAGAAGAAGGTCGGAGAGCATATTGAATATGAAGGAACAAGCATTCTCGTTCGCTATCTAGAACGCGCTCTCCGTTACTGTGAGGGGAAACCCGCATACGGTTGCTCTGTGGGTTTGCCTGAACGGCGGGTCAGGGGTCGCACTTGCGTAGTTGTCCTGTGAGAATCTTGCGTGAGTCACCGAGGTCAGCATACAGAAATGTGCCGCAGGTACCGGCACAACCTAATACGGCCAAAAAAAAAAAAAGAAGTTGGCAGTGGTAGACACCAGAGGACGAACGTAGCTCGGCGCTTGATTAATCGGCCGCCGCAGTAGTTTCTTTCTCTCTCCACCTTCACAGTTACACACGCGCAGCAGCGAGTTGCATACATAACGTGGACTGTAACGATTCTTGCTTAAAAGATGTGTACGCAACAGTGACGCTCCTTCTCGGAGTGACGTATGTGTCGGTAAACACCATGTCGGCGCAAAAATGTTGCCTGGGGGCAACAGTCTAGTATACATGAGAGGCACGCGCGCCAAAAAGGGACCAAAGCACACCCACCCACCCACACCCACACACAGGAAGACCGAATTGGCTCAGCGAGGGGAACGAAACGATGTGAACGTCTTTTCGCTGTTGGTTTTGCTTGTTGTGCGCGCGCCCCCACCGTCGCCTCCAGCACCATNGGGGATCGAAACGATGTGAACGTCTTTTCGCTGTTGGTTTTGCTTGTTGTGCGCGCGCCCCCACCGTCGCCTCCAGCACCATTCAATACACACATCACGACGGCGAGTTCTGCAGCTTTTCGTATGGCAGCGGTGGCAGCGACTCAACGTGCGCGCGGTTCATCTCGCGGGTGACGAACTGAGCGTAGGCTGCTTGATTCGCCGTCATGCCGATGGCTTCAACAGCCGGAGATGAGCTACTGCTGTGAGCGTGAGCTTCTTGAGAGGAGGTGCCACCGGTGACGGTCTTCGGTGGGGGCGACGGGCTGCGGGCCGTGCTTTGCTTTGACGCCGGCAACGGGCCCCGTGCATCGCTGGGTACCGCACGCGCTGAGGTGGCAAACCCCGTCCTGTTGGCGCCGATGACACGGTAGACCTGTTTCCCGTCGACTGACGCAGCGGGGCCATTGCTGGAGCCATTGGGATGCGTTCTAGCCGCGACACGCGGATCCCACAGGTTGTCAGCGGCGCTGCCCTGACGATCCACGGTCTCCAAGGCATCGCGAAGCGTAGTTGCCTCGCGTGCACGCCCACTACTCTGCGTCGTGTCCCGCCGTCCACCAGTGGTCGGGGCAGGGCCGCAGCTGCTGCTGTCGGGCAACATCTGGGACGTCGTTTGCTGCGGCAGCAGGGAAAGAATAGTGTGAAGGGTCTTGCGGAATTCTTCGCGTTCGGCCTCAAAAAAGGCGACACGTTCTTCGAGGTCCGCGTACTTGTCGAACACCCTCCGCTCCAGCGTCGACACCTCCGCCGTATCTGCCTTCACGGGCAGCAGCAACGTGTCTGCTTTCGTCTTCAGTGACGACATCAGCTGCTCACGGCGAACGTAGTTGCTTTCAATCTCCTTCAGACGCTTATTCATGCCTTCCACAAGGGCCTGCGAATCGTTGGACCGGCGCTCCTCCACAGCGTTGCCTGCTCTCTCTGTGTTTGTCTGGCGACTCATCTCCTTCTTGAGTTGAGCCACAAGGTCACCCACCTCTTTGGACTGCGATTCGCTACTCGATGTAACGCGCTCAGATACATCACGGAGAAGCATGCGCCGTAACGAGAGAAAGAGAGGCGAGTTGGCAATGTAGGAGTCCACCTCGGCCTCCGATGGCAGTCGCAACGGTTGCGATTCGAATGTTCGGCTTCCCGCCTCATCGTGGCTTGGCAGGGGCGACGCTAACGCCGTGGTCTGCTCCCGCGACGCGTCATACGTACCGAGCCACAGGGACAGCTGGTGGAAGTCCCGCTGCTGATCTTGCAAACGCTGGTTGACAGTGTCGAGCGCTTGAGTGGCGCGGCGTTGCTGCTCGGTGAACGAGCTGATGACGGACGCGTTCGCCGCCAGAGCCTCCTTGAGCGCCTCGTTTTCTTTCACCAGCTTCTTGGCAATGACCAACATGCCTGTAAACACATCTGGCTGCTCCGCGCTGTCGTGCCCGTCCAGTGCGCGCTCAAAGTCACGCTCCACCTCGTCCATGGCCTCTGCGTTGGTGAAGGTGTCAGACAGCTGTCCTTCCATCTGTGTCATTGCCTTGGTGGCCAGGAAGCGCCGCAGCTTGTTCACCGTCAGACACGCCTCGGCGACATCACGAGAGGACACCTCCACTTGATGCTTGACCTCCACAATATCGCGACCCAGCCGACGGCTGAGGGACTCCAAGTAGCTCTCGAGTCCAGACGTACTGACAAGGAGGGGAGGAACGGGGAGGTAGTCCGCGTCTCTCTTCGCGAAGTACGTGTCCATGGGGCCGACGAGTACGACGAACAAACAACACGGGGAACCGGAGGCGGGGGAGGGAGGGGGGGGGGAAGCTATGTGCACCGAGTATAGTTCGTATTGGCAGAAAGGGAAGAAAAGAGTCAAAAGACGTGCAACCAGCGATGACCTAATCCGTGCAGTGCGCACTATGCACCTAAAAGCAACAACGTGGGGACAATCAACGAGGAGACAGAAGAAGGCGTGGATGGAGAACAAGGGATGCACAACGATTGTTGTGGCAAGGAGGACGGCACGATTCACAAACTACCGTGATGGGGTTCTACAGCAGCTCTTCTCGATTGAATGCCGTGGTGTCCACGAGTGCCTCACAAAGAGAGTCGCGAGTTCCTCTTTCTCCATTTGTGTGTGTGTGTGTTAGGCACAGGTACAGCATCACAGGAAAGAAGCGCAGGTGCGAGGGAGCCATCACGCTCTCATGCTCCGTGTGACACCCGTGCCGCTGGGGAAGTGTCTACAACTGCGCCTGCTTGTCGTTCATTGTGTGTTGAAGAGGGAGTTGGATTATGATATGGTGTGTGTGTGTGTATGTGTGTCTGTGATTAACTGTACACTAGCTTGGGAAGTTCACCTTCTGTTCCTTGGCACGCTTGTACTCCAGCATTTCCTCACGCACGACCTGCGTGTAGTCTTCGCTACGTGGCAGCAGACGACGACGGATAGCACGGACCGTGTCGACACTGGTTGGGCTAGCGGCGTAGGAGTACAGGACGAGGTCATCATCCAAAAGTACCTTCTGCCCCACCCCAATCCACGCCTTCAGACGACCGACAAGTGACTCGTGCTTTTGACTCACATCGCGATGAAGTTTCGCCATCTGCTCTTGTTGCAGTTTGTCGTGCTCGGCGCGTTGCTGGCGCGCCTCGCCGGTAGTGTCCATCGGATGATCGCCTGACGGCCCAGATGTCGTGGTGGAGGCGGGGGTGGCACCCACAACGGCAGACAGCGATGTCGCGAGCGCAGCCGTCGGGTCTTGAGAGGCTGTGGCCGACGCGCTCTCTTCCAGCGCACGACTTCGTTGGCGCTCCTCCGTCACGCGCCGCTTTTCCGCCTCCATTGCCGCGATGACAGGCTTGAAGTTGGGCTTGTTGTACTTCAACTCCACCGCCGCAGCCTGCATGTCACGCTTACGCCGTTCGTCGAGCACGGCCATTTCGTCCTCCATAACGTCAACAAAGGCGTCGTAGTGCGCGACGAACAAGCGCAGTTCGTAGTACTGATGAAGGCACTCCATCAGCACCCACAGGGTCAGCAGCTTCAGGATGATGGTCGAGTAGTAGTAGAAGTTGTCCGTCCGCTCCCATTTGTTGTACGCAATGATGACGTTTTTCATCTTGGTGACATTGCGCTCGAAATCCTCGCGCGTGTTGCCAAACAGTACCGCGTCCTTCTCAAAGTCGAGGTCGACGAGAAGAAAGTGTTCGTTGTGGCTCATCGTCATGCCCTCAAAGTTTTTCATGTACTCGAGGCGCTTTTTGAGGATTTGGTCACGTGAGAGGGTCTCGTCAATTGGCATGCCGTTCTCGTCGAACTTCGGAATGACTGTTGACGAGCCCGTGTGCGGCTGAATGGCACCGCGTGGGCGGAGGAAGCCCAGTCGCTTGTCTTCCTTCGCACCAAAGCCCGCACCGAGTCCTACACCCGTGACACCGTGTGGTGTGACGAGTGACGTGAAATCGGTCGTGGAGCGCTGATACTGATCAAACTCGGTCTTTTCACGCGCCTTTGCGGGCAAGTTAGCAACCGTGACACCGTCGCCAAGGCTCTCGGGGCGTTCAAACGTCTTGTCCATGAAGATTTTGTCCTCAACGCTATCGCGCGACGCGTACCCTTTCCGCAGTGCCTCCTCCTTTTTCCGCTCAAGCCGCTCCTGCTCCTCCTTTGGCGACTTCGGAATGTCGAACAAGCACACTCGGGTGCGCCGCAGCAGCTGCGACGCCGAGCAGACAGTGCGCTTCATCGTGAAATCGGAGGCAGTGAGTGGGAGCCGATTCTCGCCGAGTTTCCCCTTTGGCACCACAGTCTACGGGAGAAACAGAGAGCCAGCGGACAATGGCCGATGCCACCTGACGAGGCGCGTGTCTTCACAGTTTCAGCCACAATTCACACGCGGCAATGAGCTTCTGCGGAGATTGACGAAACAAAAAAAAAGGCAGGCGCGAACAGATGCATAGAGGGAAGAACAGAGGAGGATTGCTGAGCACAACGTGCGTGCGTGTGGAGGTACGTAAGAAGAGGATCAGAAACTAAGGCACCGCCGAGTTCAGTCACTGTGTGCCTGCCAGCGAGAGCCAGGTTTGTGCCGCCGCTGCCAAAAGTCTGAACATGGATTGATGCGTACAGGAACAGGCGCCGACAACGGCACGCTGAAACCGCGGGAGAGCGTACAAAGACGAAAAACACGATCTCTCTCTACACGCTGTCAGTGTCGACCTGAACTTGGCGCACCTGTGCGAGAGGAGGTCGTCGGGTGCCACGTTTTTTTTGTTTTTTAGAAGACTGTTGGAAAAAAAGAAAATAATCAATGCGGCGCAATGAAAATGAGCGAAAGACCGATTCCACGCTTACGCGACCATCGCGGAGGCCGTGCTGGAGTCGTACTTCCAGGTGGGGGGCAGCTGCTTGACGCGCTTGTAGTAGCGGGCCACGCGGTGAATGCGGGACTCGACCAGAATCAGGCGGTACTTGCAGTCGCGGTCCTTGGTGTGGTGCTCGAGGTGCTTGCGCATGTCGGTGGCACGCTTGACCAGGCAGTACAGGTCCTCGGGGAGCTCAGGGGCGAGGCCCTTGTGCTTGAGGATGCGCAGGATCTTGCGGCCGGTGATGTTCTTCACCTGAGCGATACCCATGGAATCACGAAGGATGAGACCAATGCGGCTCGGGGGGACACCCTTGCGGGACAGGCGCTGCACCTGCTCCACGACCTGGCGGCTCGCAATCTTGAGCCACGCCGGGGGAGTGCGGCGGTAGGGCAGGGCAGAGGCAGCCTTGCCGTGGCCGTTACCGTGCATGCGGACCATTTTCTTGTTGCGCAAACTGTGTGTATGAAAGAGGGCGGGTGAGAAGTGGGGGAGAAAGGAAGAAGGGAGAGCGTGAGGGGGAGTAAGGACACGTAAAAGGCCGCAGGGAGACGAGTGATGACCATGACTATTGAGGTGAATTTTCGCTGCATGCACAATTGTTAATCGGTGTCGCCAGAGACTGGGAAGGAGAGAAGAAAAAGGAAAAAGAGCGGAGCAAGGCGACCAACAGCCCACACAATAGGCAGCAGGATGCCGTTCATACAACCAACTGCTCCGCTGCCGCAACGACGTCCACCAGTCCGCTGTGGCGCATGTGATCACAAAGCAGTGCAGCGGTGTCGACGACAGCGGTGGCCGACGCCTGGGTCGGCGCGGGCAGTCCAGCATCGGTCAGATGTCGTTGAAGAGCGTCCCACGCGCTTGCCGTCGCATGCCCCGTAAGTGTCAGCGCATCATTGGAGGGAACCTTGGTCGCCTTTAGCCACTTGCGGTGCACAAGGGTCAGGCCACACGCAACGCTTGCCCACACACTCATTCCACGATGCACGTTGGTCGCCTTGCGTGAACGGAAACTTGGCAACACGTAAACGCTGTTGCTCGGCAACGGTGCAGAGAACGTGGCCGCCACGTCTGGGGCAGCGCGCGAGGCAAACGCGAGTACACAAACGCACGCAGCCAGAAAATACACCACACATGTCTCATCGCTGAAGACCGCAAGAGTGGCCCACCACCCGAAAGTAGCCGCAGGTGTGGCAACCTGAGGCAAAGCGTCGCGTTGGCCGCCCGTGCGCGTACGAGAAGCCTCCGTGGCGACCACCTCGACGCAACGGGATGGATCCTGAAGAACCCACAACGAAAAGAGCAGCGTGCAGCCGGTGAATCCGGCCACGGGCCGCGCTGCGGAGAGCCAATTCTTCACGCCGAACACAGCAGCAAAGAAGGCCCCAGTGGCGCCACGTGCGAGGTGTGTGGGGTACGTGACCGCCTGCACCGCCAGCGCCGATCCGAGCGTGTGCACAACGGTGACAGGGCACAGAGCGGCTAGTGCCCCAAGAGCCGCGTGAGCTACGGCGTCGTAGGAGACAGCGGCGTAACTAGCCAGCACATCGTCGGGGAGCGCCACTTGGGTGGCAGTCAAGGCTACCGCTAAAGCACGGATGGTGGCCTCGTCGCTGAGACACGCGTCGTCGGTGCAGTAAGGGATCAGTCTGGCAGTGCACTCGCGCAGAAAGAGCAGAAAAGGGGCAAGCTCAGCGGCGCCTCGGTGGCCCTCGCGCACCAACTCAACAGCAAAGAGGGCGATGGCACGCAACACCAGTGCCGCGCGGGACAAGTCGACGTGGCCAGCCATCTGCAACGTAGCGGACGCCAGTCGCGGAGCCACGCGAGACGCTGCCGGCGCCCGGGCATCCAGTTCGAGACTTGTGGAAAGAATGTCCTTGAGCAGCGCAGACACCGCCTTGACTGTGCACGCCGACACGGCACTGCGACAGGCCAACGACCAGTCCTCAAAAGCCGGAGGCGAGAACGTCGTCACTGCCGTTAACTGCAGCATGGTACGGCCGACTGTCGACACGACCAGCGGGCTCTGCGCGGCACTCATCACCGACAGGGACCGTGAACGCCATTGTAGAAGACTGTCATTGGCGGTGGCTCCTAGCCAGCCTATATCTGTCGTGGCTCCCAACACGGAGCCCAAAGCCCAAAGAACAGTACAGAGCACGTACTGACACTCCGGGTTACTCGTCAGAGACCGTGGAGCCCAAAGATCAAACACGCTCGACAGCACTGCGTGCCACCCAGCCAAAAGCGCAGGTGGACCGCCAAGCGCAAAGCATTTTGAGATCGCGTATAGGAGCAAACACGTCGTAGCCGGCGAAGCCTGAGAGGTCAGCGCGTTTGAAAATGTCGACAGCAAGTCGGCAAGGTGGTCGTGTGGCAGTGCATTCACGTACGAAATATCAGCGTCTTCGCACACACGAGCGATGCACGTCAGTGCGCGGGAGAGTGCACGCCAAACAGCCGGCTGCGGCGGCGTCACACCTAACTGAGAGTGAGCAAAGTCAAGCAACGCGCGTGACGCGCCGTACAGCTGCTCGTGGTTCGCCTCCAAAAACAGCTCAAGCACAGAGCAGGCAATCGAGGCGTCATCGCCACCTTCGCAACCTAGCGGAACCGCCTCGTCGTCTGCAATGAGCTCCTTCAGGGTGTTTTCTAGCTCACCCGCGTCGAGCGACTCCTCGACTGAGTTCTTGTCTACCATGTAGAAGAGCAGACAGCCGAGCAGTTCGGTGGCACTGCTCGACGCCGACACCTCGGGAAACGTCTGCAGGGCACTTAGAATGCAGTCCAGGCAGTTTGCGACGAGTCCACCGGTTTCCTCCGCGGTCGAGGTGTCCACATCCGTGAGTGCGCCGCTGGAGTAGTACGGCTGCACGGCAACCAGCACACACGCACAGGCGCGGAACGCCGCATTCGCCACGTCCGCCGAGCGCATGAGCCGCTGCGCCAGGCCAGCCAGCAGGCCGCACTCGTGCACGACCACGTCAGGTGGAAGGCTGGCACTCGACTGGCAGTGCGCGGCCACGGTCGCAGCACACTGCTCAAGCGCAGTCACCACCGCGTGGCTGAACGCGGGTGACAGCAGAAAGCAGTTCTGAGGGGTGGCCAACTCGTTTTCTTCCGATGGACGGGGGCGGCGGAGCAAAATGTGCAGCAAGAACAACAAGGTGGGAACGCACGTGGGTGACGACGAAGGCGGAAATCCAGTTGCCGTCATCGACGAGGACACTTCGTTCGACAGATACCACCACAGCTGCGCATTCCGGTACGCCACACGACTCAGCTGGTGCATAAAGTACCACCCAACTGTGCTACCAGCAGTTCCCTGTGCACCAGATGTGGTGGGTGCCGCTACCGTGTCTGTCGCGCGTTCGTGAATGAACGCGGTCCACAAGTCCGTGGGATAGTCGAGCACTGCAATGGCGCACACACAGTCCGTCGCCGCCCGCTGCAGCTTCGGAAGTGAGGCCGCGCTCTCTTCGTTCAGCATGAGTCGCGTGAGGGCAACCAGGGTTGTATCCTTGTCACTGAATTGGTGACCCTCTTTCCAGCCGCGCTGGGTAAAAAGGGCCTCAAGAGCGAGTACGGCGTTGAATCGCAAGGCGAACGAGCACTGTGCGTTGACTGTGATTGCGACAAGGGAGTCCCCGATATTCACCGCATGCTCGAAGAGATCCAAGAGTTCCAAGTCGGCTGCCTTTCGTGCCGCTGGTGGCACCGTGCCATCCAGCCGTGCTGTTTGGATCAGCTGCACGAGGTTCTCCGGCGTGCTCCAACTCATGGCCGCGACTGCCCCAGGCAGAGAAGCTTTGATGTTTTCTACGAGCACCCAAGCACCCGAAAGAAAGCATATGAAGACACAATGGAGAATGAGAAGATTGAGAGGTGGAGGACAGAATGAGTGATATGTGACGCGTGTGCAGTCGGCAGCATGCAGCGCACACACATCTCGAGTCGCTGACGGCTGTTAACTGTTGACTTCTACTTTTGCATGAGCCAACACCCAAGCCCTGACAGGAGAAAAGAAAAAAAGAGGTCAGACTTCGCTGTTTTTGGTTTCATTTTCTCAAGTGGGGCTGCAGTGACAGTTCCTGTTGCTCATGATGATCATTGAGTTGACGTTATTTATCTGGTGGCGTCACCGCATTTTTCGTGCGACTAGCGACACCACTCAACCACTCGGCCACCTCGTGGGCAGGTGTGTAGCCAATATTGGCAGGCGAGTCAGGGTGCCTGCCATAGAGTATCCCGGCGCAGTCAACGGATTCCCCCGACGGAACCAGCAGCGGCCCACCAGACATGCCGTGGAAGCAAGCGCCACTTTCCCCAACTGCCCGGCACATGCCGCGTCCGTCGAGAACCTGTGTGGACACAGTGGCGGCGGCCTGCTTGCCTTCCACATCCTGAAGCTCCTTTAGGATCGCATCGCGCTCCGCCGGCGGCAGCTTATCGAGAAGGGACGGGTCGAAAGTGTCCATTTCACCAAGTCTTCCCACACCTCGAAAGCCGGCTATGGTCCCGTGCGCACCGGCCGCCAGAGGAGACGTGCACAGTCGTAGAGCGGGTGCGACACACACTGCCGCCGGTGCACCTGACTCGTCCGCACGTGCATGACGACCAGGTGAGGCTGCGCGCAGCACGGCGACGTCCAGTGTAGGGTGCGTCGCGACGAGCGTCATCGGAGACGACTGGGCCGCCACCGCACGACCATCAGCCGAAACGCCGTAGGCTCTACCTACGACGTACCGCAGCTTCCGGTAGTCGTCGGGAATCTTCATGGCCGACGGATCTTTTACGTACGCCCAGGGCGTGAATGTGTGCTTTGCTGTAAGAAACAAGGGCACCTCTGGATCCGTTGGCGCGTAAGCGCGAAACGCTGTGCCCATCATGAGCCACAGCGGCCGACTCATCTTCCCCGGCACGTGCAAGAAGCTAATAATGGGAATGCAGAAAGACGACATGGCGCTGTGCATCGCTGCACGTGGCAGGTCACGACAGTTTAGATGCCTGAAACGCACGAGGTGAAAAGAGGGATCGAACGGGGGGAAACTGGCAAATAAAGAGAACTCAGGTGAGGGAGGGCTTTGAGCCAGCATCGCCTTCGCATTACTTGCCTCTCTCCCCTTCTCTGTTTTGTTCTTCTCTTGCGGTGTCTGGGAACCGCGTCTATCCGCTCTCAGACGTCTCCGACCACGTAGTTGCGGTTCTCGCGGCCCACGGTCGTTGAGGCACCCGAAGTCGAAGACACCGGCAGCGTGCCTGTGCGATGACCGCGCCACAGAGTAGAATTCGCCCCACTGTCGGCGCTCTTCCACTTCCACATTAGTGTGTGCGTGTGTGTGTGTGTGTGTGTCTCCCTCTTTTGTTACGTTCAAGTGACTAGCGTTAATGGGCGCGTTGTGATACGCAGTTCGATAAAAAGGGACACGCAAACACGGCAGCGCAGTGTCTGCGGAAAAGGCGGCTCAGACAATTTGATTCTGTGTTTTGACACTGCTGCTACTGCTGTAACCGGCTCACTGCAGTTCGGCCTTGTAATTCTGGAACACAAAGTGCAGAGGCCCCTCTCCTCGTTGCGCCTCCATGGCCTCCAGGGCATCGCGATAGGCCTCTGGGCTGCTTTGCGTGAAGTGGTGGCGAACACCGTCGTTGGACAACAGCTGCATCAGAAGGTCCCCACACGAAAACGACCGGCGCACGTCGCGCAGTGCGCGGCTCTCCAGAAACGAAACAAACTTGGCCTCACTCTGAAGCGCCTGCTGCTTTTCGTACGGCAGCGCTTGTACGAGGCGTGCAACTGTCTGATACAGTGCTTCACAGCTTTGCGCTTCAAGTGCCGCAGAGTCGCGTCGCAAGTCGTCATCCCCACACCCTGCGCCGAGGTCCCGTACGCTGTCGAAGAATCGGCCTCCCAGGAGTGATGCGGCGAGCTCCGGCGACTCCGGGGCGGAGAGAGCGTGGAGCAGAAGAAACAAGGCGGCAAGGCTGGCCTTGATGGGCACAACCGACGTTGTGCCCACGATGTCTTCTGCCAACCTGGCGCACCGGCGCCTGCTTTCACCCGAGCAGGTGCTAAGCGACGTCGCGGCGGCAGCCCCGAGAGCCTCAAGGAAAACCACGGCAACACTGGGTTCCGCAGCTCCGTCGGCGACAGACGTGGTGATCGCGGTGTCTTCTGTGTCGCCTGACCCCTCCACCGATAAGGCCCGGCGCACGTACGCGTCAATGGCGGGAACCAGCTCTTCCCAGAAGACAACACAGCAGTGTCCCAGCGCACCGGTTAGTTGCAGCACCCACTCTGGCCACTTCATCGCGCTCCCAGTGATTGCGCAGATACAATCAAACAGCTCTGGTGCCGCACGCAACTCGTCCACGCGATGGCAAAGGAGCTCCACGGCGTTCAGGAGAACTTGCTGAATCGCGCGGGGCGGCGCGGGTACGTCAACGACCACAAGTGCACCTGCGAGGCAATGGGCTTCCACCACATCCTTCCACAGCACGTTGAGCAGCCCTTCCATCTCTGTCGGCACGAACATGGCAGTGCGCAGCATGGCCATCACCACGCGTGCATCGGTTTCAGCCGCCAACGCCTTGACGAGCCAGCTTGCGAGGTCTTCTTCAAACATGTACTCGCGTGACTCCTCAGACACGACGAGTGTTTGCTCAAGGCACGCCCACGCCGCCAGCTTAAAGGCGGCGGAAGCCTCCCAGATCTGAAGACGGTTGAAGCACAGGAGAAGCAACTCGATCCACTCCAGCGACACCGCCGACGGTACGCGCGCAGCAACCGCTGTCATGATGTTGAGCGTGCCCACAACAAGACACTGCTCCGCCCCCTGAGGCTCGTCCGGCGCTTGCAGTTGCTCCGTCACAAAGTCATAATCCACAACCAGTGTCGCCGCGTACGGATGAGCTGCGGCAAGATGCGCCAGTGCCGTCAGGCCAAGCTTTAGCACGCCGAGGTCACCACGACAGAACGTCGTGACAGTGCCAACATCAGCCACAATGTCCTCGGGCAATGTCGCCAGCTCGGACGTTGACAGTGCGAGCAGCACGCCAAACGCACTCGCGAACTGCTGCTGGTGGCACTCGTTGGAGAGGTACTCTTGCACGTCCTCCTTTTCAGCGACAGTGTGAAGTAGTTCACCGAGACGCTGCAGGCACAGTGACGCGACTACGGCAGCACGCACTTGGGGCAACTGGAGGAGCAGACTCGTGGTAAGCGAGAGGGCAGCAGTCACCACGTCCGCGTTGTAGTCGCCGAGCACATCTTCGAGCGTCAGGATGCATCCGAGGCGAACCAGCTGCTCGGCAACCCCATTCTGGAAAAACACGGGTGGTATCCGGTCAGATACGCAGGTGGGCTCCTCCTCTTCCTCATCTTCGTCAGCACCAGCTGGTTTGAGGATGTCGGCCAGCACACGACAAGCGCACTCGCTCGTGGAAACCTCGACGTCACACATCGCACCGAACAGGGCCTGCACGGCACCTGGCACGTAGTAAAGCGCAGCAGCGGCGTACAGCTTCCCTTCGCGATGCGCCATGCTCGTGTAAACACTCCCAAGTCGCTCAACGCTTGCCAGGCGCTTTTCTGCGTCAAAGTCACGTCTGCTCAGCTCCTGGACACACCGGCACATGTCATCAACAGCACTACCGGCTTCCCCAGCTTGGCGGCAGAGTGTCACGGCAATGGCCCGCGACGTTAGTGGTGCGTGGCTCGGCTCGTCCACGTCCAGCTCGGCACCGAGACCATTTTCTGTCATGGCTTCAGAAATGGCGTCGGCCATGTCCGGCAGCGCCATCCGCAGCGTTGCTACGAGCAGCAGCGCAGCGTCAGTGAGAGAGCTCTGTTCACTTGGTGAGAGCACAGAGGACAACAGGGGGAGAGTGCGCAGCCACGCCACGACGTGTACCGCACAGCTGGACTCAAGTGTCGAGCCGGCCTCCGCCGAAGCCACACACAAGCGCACGAGATGGACCAAGCCGGCGACCGGCAAGCGTGAGTGCTCCGTCTCCGCAGCGGGCTGTGTGAGGCTGACCTCCGCGACAGAAAGGATTTCCCATAACACGCTACCCTGTTCCAGCAGGCGCGTTGCCACGGACGCAGCTTGCTCACAGTCACTGACCGCACTGCGAAGGACTACCAATGCGAGACTCGCCACAGTGCTGTTGGCGTGAACGGCGGTACGCACCAAAGCGTCAACCTGCTTCTCCACGGCAGCGCCGACTTCGCTCATGGGAGCACCACAGCGAATGAGCAGGGTGCAGAGCAGCAAGACCGCAGGGGGCTGCTCCCCTTGTGGTGCCTCTGCAGACGCCTCGTCACAGTTGACCTGCGCGCAGGACGCAACCGCGTGTGGCAGCAGTCGATGAATGAGGTTGGGAAACCCCTGCGCGACAAAGTGGGCAAGAACCGCGTCTGACGAGATCATACCCAAGAGCTGCGCACACAGCGGAACAACCGAAACGGCGGTGTCATCCGCATCGCCGCGGGGGTCTGCTAGCGCGCTCGCCACAGCACTCGCCGCCGAATAGGCATCACCACACACACGCAGACCGTTTTGACGCTGTAGCGCAGCGCGTTTTCGGCCCATCGTTTCGGGTTGAAGCACGAAGGTGCGTGTGCGTGTGCGGGAGAGAGGGAGGTAGAGAGGTGTGGGGAGGGAGCCCAGCTAGAAAGTAGAGGAGGACAGCACAGAAAAAATCGTGCACTCGAGAAAGCCTCGCGCGTACTCTTTCTTTTGCTGTTGTTGACGTTGCTGTCTTGTGTGGAGAAGGAAAGAAGGAAAAAGCGGCTCACCGAGAGTGGGTGAAAACACAGCGGTCGGCCGAAGAAGACGAAGAAGCAGAAGAGTGGATGGAAAGGGACAATATAGTGAGGACAATAGAGCGCCGCCCATGACAGCTGCAACTGAACAGTGCAGGAGTTCCCCAAGTGTACGGTTGTACATCTCGCCGATGGTAACAGGTAATTTTTCCCCCTCACGGTTCGTCTGGAGGCCACTGTGTTCATTGTGGTTGTATGCTATGTGGGAAAGGTGTGATAAAGTCTCATGAGGTGACGGTGAGCCGAGTGCACGGAAGTAGTGTGCCGTGTTTTGTGACGACATTCATGTTCTTCTTGCCACTGCGGCGAAACAAAAAATGGGCGAGCAGCTGTCACCAACGACAGTAGCAAAGGGAACGGGAGGAAGACCAGAGAGCCACATGCAGTGAACACATGCGGATGAAGACCGGAGGGAGAGACTCATGTTCCCGTCGACACTACTTCTAGGCACCTTGGTCACGCGGAAGGCTGGCCAGTATTTTTTCGCCGTCCTTCACATGCGGTGCCATTTTTCGAATTGTTGCCTTCATGTCTAACGGCGCATCACTTGAAATGTCTGGCATCGTAGAGTCCAGAAAGGCCGTCCCGTCGTAGTCCATCTTCTTGAGCTTCGCCTTGTAGAACCGTGCCTTGGCGTCCACGTTGTCCCACGTGCCTTCGACGTTGTTCGGGTCAAACCCGTTTTCGCGGTCCTTTTCGGTGACGTCTCGCGACGAGCTGGCGATCTTCTTCTGGAGCCACAGGTCGTTGATCGGCTGTCCGGCGTCTTGCAGGGACTTCATCTCCTGCAAAACACCCTGGATGTTGGAAAACTGCTCCTTGTACATCCCGTAGTCCTCACGCATCTCGCCCAACGCCTTGGCGCTGCCACGTGCAACACTGGCGTCTTTCTGGCTTCCAGGGTCATGTTCGCCGCCGAGAAGCCCGACGCTCCGCTCGCCACGTATCGCACCCGACATGAACGACTTGAGCGGGTCCACGGTGGAACCGGTGTCCACGGCGTGATGCACGTCCACGCCGGGAGCAAGCAGGGCACCCTCTGCTTCTTCCTGGTCACGCTGCGATTCCAGTCGTTTCCGTTCGGCATCCGACGCCATGCGCTTACCGACGGTCTCAATGGTCTCCTCAATGCGTTCCTGAAGCATGCGACTGTCCAGCAGGCGAGGATCCAACTTCCAGAGCTGAATGCCAAGCCGCAGATCCATCTCGACGCGCATACGCGTACCGTTCGCGGTTTCGAAGACGTGTATGTCCTCCGCAGTCTCGCCGAAACGAAATCCCCAGCGGGCCTCGCCGCTCACCACCATGAACGACCGTGCGGGGAGAAGCACTTGGCCATGACGGCCGGTGGCCTCGTCGTCAAAGTCCATCACAGTGTCGCACAGCAGATTCAGGTACAGAAACGTTGGGCCGACGGTGGGGTGCTCCACATGCATTTCGTAGCCCGGCATGTTGTGCTCCACCACGCGCGCCGTGTCGGGCAGCGCGCCAAGAGTAGGCGGCGCGAGCGAGCGCAGCACGCGCAGAAGCGTGGGTGACCACGTGAGTCCTGGCAGCCGCCTCGTCTCCTTCTTTTGCCAGTTTTTGACCTCTGTGAACTCCTTGTCCGTGCCGAACATCTCCAAATAGGTGTGCTTCACGATCTTGTGCTCAGGGGTTGAACCTTCGAGAAACAGCGGCTGGCCCTCGTGCGTCAGCACACGTCCAAGCTCCTCGGCAATCAATCCCTCCTCCGCGATAGTCACCGCGTTTCGGAACACCCGACACAGCTGTACACCAGCAGGAAGCACGACCAGCGATGGGTCTGCCCGCAGGACACGCTGCAGGAGAACGCCTGCCCTGCTACGAAAAGGGGGCATGCTCTTCTGTGTGTGTGTGTGTGTGTGCGAAAGTGTGCCAGTGACAAAACCACGCAGCCACCCCTCCCCTCCGCACGGCGAGAAGAAGCCGCACTCGCAGATAACAGATGTACTTCTCTCAGGTGAGACAAGGCAGTGACCCACAAGCGGAAGAAAGAGAAGAGAAAGGGGGAGGAGCAAGTAGGTCGATGCGAGACATGGTGTGTCGCCGCACAAGCTTCACACTCACACGTCACACGGCAGTCCGCTTCGTTGCAAGTGCATGCACGTGCAGTTGTCGGAGTGCGTGACCAAAAGCGTCGTCGGTGGTTGGTGCAGCGAGTCAGACAGCCAGTTGCGACAACACACCTGCCAGAGTCGCAGGACGCCACTAAGTAAAGATGACTGCCGCGGGACTCAACGCACGCACGCATTCTCCTGATCACGAGTCGCCACACTACTATGAATGGGGACAAGGCACTGCTGTCGTGCTCATCGGATGAACGTGAGGTTCATCTTTCCTCGCTGTCGTGTTTTGTATGTTACAGACACCATCGGGAAACAAAAACAAATACGACCCACAACAACCACACAGACAAAATAACAACAAGAGATGGCGTGGGTGCACAACACGGTACCTTCGAAACAGACGACAGGGTACGACTTCCGTTGCCATCAAGAGAACAACAACAACAAAATGGTTCCCGTTGCGTCAGCAGCTGCCAAGATGCCTCGTGTGAGAAAGCAGGCAACCACACCCGCTGCTGTCGCAAATGAAAAAAAAAAGAAAAAACACCGGATGAAGAAGCCGGCTCACTTGCACAAGGGTGTCTCGAAGTCCCAACTGGGGAGCCACGTCCACGGGCCTTTCGCGTGGAGCGCACCTCAGAGCCTCGCGTGCTGCTTCACAGCCTTGCTCACTTCTTCGGCATTGCGACACTCGACCCACTTGAAGAGAAGAGTGCCGTCGTTGCGCAGTGGCAACCGCACAAGCACGTGGTTGTCAGTGATGTGCAGAGGAAACTTGTATTCACGATTGGCTCCACGTGTGTAGACGCAGTAGCTGTACGCTTTCGTAGTTTCGGCAAGCTCTGTGAACGCGTAGGCGAACGTGTGGCCGCTGTGCTCTTGGTCCTTCAGACTACCCGGCACATCAAGAGGACTGTCGACAAAGCGTCGGTGTGCCCGCAACGTCGTGATCAACTGGATCAGGGGCTGCACGTAGTTTCGCAGAAACTCGTCGATGACGTCAAATTCGTAGACGCGCCCGAGGATGCCGTCCTTCATGTAGTAGTAGATGGCGCCGTTTGGTCGACGGCGCTCCTCCAGCCGCCAACTGCTTGTACAGTTCGCACCACACTTCACCACACACGCCACGCTACTACGGCGGCCGCTGCCGTCGGGGCGCAAGATGACCTCGCCGATTTCCTTGTTGAGGAGCTGCGCCTTTGCTTCGGCCTTGGTGATGTTGCGAAACAGCGGGTGCCGCGAAGCCTTGGTCGTCGACGCCACCTGGCTCGCTTCAATCGCCGCGCTGTTGAGCGAGCTGACGCTGCTCTTCGCGTCCTTAATGATCGCCGCGTAGGATTGGATGGCGGACACCTTTTCACGCGGAAGCTCCGTTTCGCGCGGGGCGCACCACCTCAGTGTGAGCTCACACGCGTTCCAGTTGCACGACTGTACGGTGCCCTGAATGAGAGCACCACGGCGCAGCCACGCCGGCGTCTCCAGCGGCGGGATCACCGCATCAGCCCCCAGCTGCCGACGGGCGTCGCGCGCCGACTCGAGCCGCCGGACGTGCTCAAGCAACTCCAGCTTCACCGTCTCATCGGTGATGCTCGCGGCGGGTAGGAACGCCTTGATCCCGCGGGACGTCGACACGTGGACTCCGGGCGACGTGCCGCCCCGCAGCGTGTCCACCAACCCTTCAAGGTAATCACCTTGGCAGAAGATGGCGGCGTGACCGGCAAGGAGGTGGCCGTCATCGCCGGGTGTAGCGAGTCGCTGCAAGATGTCCGTGCGGCTGACAAACGTGTTTCCAGTGATACACAGCATGAGGTCAGTAGACGACAGACGGCGGTACGGACGACGCAGGTAGGAGCGGCCGAGGGCAATGAGTTCTTCCAAAATGAGCTCCACCTCGCGCTCACCGCCCACAGTATGCCAGTCATCCGGCATTGTCGTCTTAATGAGGTCTGACAGCCTGCGCTGGTTGGCGTTCTTCTCAATCAGCATCCGCTTCTCCACAGCGTGCTTACTGGTGAACGTCACCAGATCGACAAAGCCGACAGTACCTGCCGTCGTGTCCAATGCGCGCTGAGCGGCGCACAACGCCACCGAATACCACGAGAGCGGCAGCAGCGTCTGATCGAGCGGCGACCACTGGTGAGGGGAGTACTCCTGTGCATTGCGGGCGTTTGGCACGGGAATGCGCAGAACGCTCGTCGCGTTGGCAGCCACGTACGGGCCAAATAGCTCTTCCAGGACTTCACCCGCCTCGACACGACTTCCGGGCAGCGCACGCGACCACTCCTGAAAGAGCACCTGGGACTTGGAGATGCCGAGACCGGCAACGAATTGCAACATGGCCACGCTGTTGGGCCTGCGTGAGCAGTCGTCGACCCAGAAGCCGCAGCCATTCACCCACAGGGACATCTCCCAGCACAGACGACGGTACAGCAGGGCGCTCGCATCGCTGGACATGCGGGCCGCACCGATGCGGCAAAGCTGCATAATCGTGCGCTTCCGGTCGAACAACGACGCGACCGTGGAGAGGGGATCTTGGACGTAGCGCGCCAGGGCCAAGCTGGTGCGGCAAAGGTGGTCAAACGAAGGCATCTCGACGTCCGCGTGGTAGCACGTGCTGTAGTATCGTGCGACTTCAGCAGACGCCCAAACCACAGGGATCGCCACGCCGAGGGCGGGGGTCGCGCGCTCGTGAATAAACCGCTGTACCGACCGCATCGTCGCAAGCGAGTGGTACTCAAACGCAGCGACGGCGACCACCGTGGGCACAAACTCACGAAACGCCTTCTCGAGCCGTACGTTCTGCAAGAAGAACGTTTCCCGCCCGGTGACGGAGTGGAGGGCGCACTCCAACCAGCGCACCGATCCCAACAGCGTGCCGTGCTCGTCCACAAAGGAGAACAGCGTGACACCGTTGGCGGCTCTGTACGCCGCACAGACACGGGCACGTGTACGCACACTGAGGTTCTCTGCGGAGGGCAGTGCCTCCACAACATTCCACTCGGGCTCCCACATCAGAGCCCGGTCATCGTAGTTCTCCAGACACAGGCGAGTCGGCTCGTACGGACCCTGGCAACACAAGCTGGCGAGCCTCTGGACGGACAGCATGTCGAGGTAGTAGCGGGACTGCTGTAGCAGCTCCGCCTTCACCTGTGGAACGAGTGTCTCGACCAGTCGGATGACAAGTACCTCGAGCGCAGCCTCGCGCTCGGTGGACCACTCGTCATCGCCGAGGTGGTACAGTTGCCTCACATTCAAAAGACGGCGCACGTGGTCGTAGTCAAGCACGTAGTGCAGCTCCACGCGCCCTTGGCGCTCGTCTTCCAGCAGCTCAACGTAGTGCGTCGCGTGGTCGACGAAAAATGCCGTGAGGGGAAATACACTGTCGTTGCGCTCTACACCCTTGTACGTGACAATAAGTGAGCCCTCCGCATAAAAGACGTCGACCAGCCGTTTGCAAAGCACAGGCAGCTTGAGGAACTGCTCGACAATGACGTCATTGAAGAGAGCGAGGACGGCGTCGCCAGAGCGGTCGACGGAGGCGCCGACACTTTCTGCCCACTCGTGTAGGGGGAGACGTGGCGTGGGACACGTGTTAATCCGCGCGTTCTGCATCAGGTTCTCCTGGAACTGGAATCCCGTGATGGTGTACTCTTCGTAGGCGTCCTCAAGGCCAAGCTCACGGACGCGATGAAAGCGCGTGCTGGCGCGGCGTGATGTGAGTGACTCCACAAATGCGTGCCAAATATTCGCTTCCACCGCGCTCTCAAAGACGAGGCCTTCGAGGATCGCACGCTGGTCCTGCACGCGGGCGTCTGGGCTGTCGCGGAGCATCAGGAGGAGCCCCTGCCGCCGCGCTTCTAAACGGTGGCACAGTGAGTCCAGTTCCAGAATACGCACTAGAAGTCGTCCCAGTTCAAGGAAGCACGGCTTGCGCTGAGTTGCGGCACGGTTGTCCTGCATGTTACGCCATTTTGCGTCGTTGTCGCCAATGGGGCGGCTCGCGACGGCGCTGAAGCCGACGTAGTCGCGCGAAATGACAGGTCGCTGGCGGCGGCCGGTGGCGGTGCTGTACGCGTAGGAAGGTGTCGCGACGACGTGTTCCGCGTCGTCGACCAACGGGGAGTCACGCAGCAGCGCCGCCAACAAAGGCTGCAGCGCGGTCTGGTGGAAGAGCATGAGCTGCGATGGCTCCACGTAGTCACGTGTCATTTTCTCCAGCGCGAATGTGATCGCCACCAAAACAGGGTCGTCTGCAATTTCCGCGCGCGGGCGAGTGGCGAGCACGCAAATGTCCGTGTTGTGCGACAGAGGCTGTCCCGCTTTTCGCAGCTGTCGGAGAATCCAGTAGGCCTCCTGTTCCACTGGGAGCTGGTACGTGAACCCGCCTGGAAGCCGGCGGGGTCCAAGGCCAGGACGGTGTTCCTCGAGAGCCACCTCCTTGTAGCGCTCGGGCAGCTTGTCGGCCGCCAGCATGGCCTGCTCCTCACCGAGTCCCACACGGTTTAGCTCCAGCTCGGCAGTGCTCGAGCGAAGATCAGCGCGCTGCGCCGGCTCGGCTCGGCGATCTCGACCTTCGGGGCTAATCCAACTCAAGAATTCCTGATCAAACGCGGCGCCTTCGTCTTCGTGGTCGTCGCTCTGGTCCATATCGCTGTTAAATGTCGCCGCATCGTCGTCGTCGTCTGCCGATTGCAGAGGACCCGCCTCCAGCTCTTCAATCCCTCGCAGCAGCTCTGCCCGCTCTCGCTCGCGCTCGGCCTGAGTACGAAAGCGGGGACGGCGTGTCCCGTCGTCACCGTTCTCGCGCTCGGCTTCGGGGAAGCTGAAGATGACCTCCATAAAGGTTTCGTGAAGGCGGCTCAGGACGAGAGTCGGGTCCGTGAGGCTGCTAACCCACATTGCGCCCGCGAGGACATCCTCGATGGACCCAGCGGACTGAAGGGGTGCGTCTGTCATGGGCTGCGTGCTCAATAGAACAAATGACAGCAGAGACACCTACCGTGCTGTAAAGTCGCACCGGGAAGCTGCGGTGAACCAACACGTGTGTGTGTGCTTGAGGGTTTATCCGCACTGTGTGGGCGTGTGGGCGTGCCTAGCTGTCACCCTGTCTCTTCTTCCAGCGTATAGATGGATGCGTGGCAAGACGTTTTCACGGCACGTTCTTTGACCGACGACACCGGCTTATATCGACAACCTGTTCTTCTGTCTTTGATTTCTTTTTTAAATTTGCTTAATCGGTCACACCCAGTCGTTCACCACTGCGTTGTGCCCGGGACAAGCAAAAGGCACCAGTGGACACAATTGACACAACAAACCAAACACAGAGCCGCAGTCGAGAAAACCACGTGCGCAAGCAAGCGAGCTCCACACACACACACACACACACACACACACACACAGACAGAAGCACAACCATCCGGTGAGGGAGAAGGAACGTGATAGAGGAGAGAGGAAGAAAAAGTGAGCACTGAGAGGCGAGACGATGAACCACACGACAGAGAGCCGCAACGACGTGTTCGCGACTCCTATCGACAACGACTCTTGGGTTCTCGTCGAATACTGAGAAATCGTGTGTGCGTGGGTGGCCGGCGGGTCGCCAAGACGCGCTGTGTGGACAGCCACTACCGCCGAGAACGTGGAATGTCGTAGTCAGACAGGAGTCACGAGCGCAGCGCACCTTTCCTTGTGCTCTTGTGTCGACTGAGCGCAACGGCGGTAAGAACAAAAGAAAAGTGTTGATCAACAGTGCGCGCGTGTTATCTGAAGGGAACAAAAACAAAAAGGTGGCGAACAGGCGGCCGAGTAGCAAGGAAAGTGGCATGGGGCAGTGAGAATAAAACAGTAGTCTATAAGGCGACGGGACGCCAGCCACCATTGAGTGCACCGGCCGGCTGCTGCTGCCGGAAACAGAACCATGTTAATCTAGCGGTTCAAGTGAGGTAGGTGCAAAAATAGAAAAAAATGCCACGAGGCGTGCGGGGGGAGGGGCAGTGCGGATGTACATAGGTCACGTGCACTGAATGGGGTCGCCACAACAAGCTGGGTGGCCCACCGCCGCTGTTTCTAAATCGTCTCGAACAAGTCGCGCAAGGTATCGTGTCGAGCGCGGACGAAATCTTCCAACTGCCCAAGCTTGTCCAGCAGGCCGTTGACATCCAGCGTAGTCCGCTGAATGACGACAATAACGTTGCCATCGTTGCTCGGTGGCAGTCCCACAGTGCCGTCGATGAACGGTGACGACGACGACGGAGGAACGGCTCTCGTCGGCATGGCGTGATCGAGCACCACGATGCGACGCTGTTGCGTGGGGTGTGCGGGCGGCTGAAAGAACTGGTCGTACATTGCCGCAGCTGGCGGCACGTAAGGGTCGTCTCCGCCGTGCGCTGGTGGCGAGACGGGCAGCTCGATGATTGAGTCCTCGTTGTCGGGCTGCTCGCCAGTTGGTGCATCCCCGACAGGTGAGGCCACCCACTCAATCGGCGCGGTCAGAACGTCTGACCACTGCAGTGTCGGTGTGTGCGGTGGCTCCAACTCGAACGCGTAGAGCCATATCGGCTCTGCTGGCACGGCGGCCGGCTGTGCACCGCCACGATTCCCAGTGCTCTCTGAGTCCGTTGACGACGGTGGGAAGTCGGGAACGCGCGAGTGCTCGGGAACAGACGCGGCGATAGCTGGTTCCAGTTCACTGCGGCGCAGCGGCGGCGGCGTGGGCTTTCGGTGGTTTGCCTCGCGTGGGGCGTGTGCGGATGCTGTGTGTGTTTGCACAATCTCACTGGCACGCAACGGTCGCGCGGCTGGAGCAGACGGCACGCAGGTGTGCAACGAGGGCAGACGGTCTTCACGACTGTGCATAATGATGGGCGGAAGTGGTTCATCCGGCGAGCTTGACAGGTGTGCCACGCACTCATCCGTGGGACTGTGTGCCTTGGATTCTGTAGGGGCGTCTACCTGCTCGCCGTGCTTCTTGTCGCCGTCACGTGGCGAGGCGTTTGGCGAGGCGTTTGGCGAGCCTGCGGGAAAAGCAAAGTGGCGCATGGCCTCCTGCATCTGGCGTTGCGGCGTTGGTGGCTGGTGGGCTCCTGCGGTCGTCTCGACTTCTTGCACCGGCGGGGGCATCTCGGGGCTGCGCTTGCCGCTGCCGGAGTCATGCAAGGAAATGAAAGACTCGCCACTCACCAAGCTGAGCCGCGGCGCGTCGCGCTGCACACGGAACGATGTGAGAGAGCGGTGCGAGGGAGCCCGCTGCGTGAGTGTCCCTCGCCCCAGAGGTGATGGCGGAGCCGCCGAGGTATTTGAGGCCCTGGACGGCGCCTGGGTGGTGGCCGACGCGTTGCCGATTTCCGCAGAAGGGACCTCGTCAGCTACGCTGTCTTGCGCGTAGCCAATGACGTTGTACACACGTCCAGTGTTTGGGCTGTGGGCGTAGGAGGTGGCACGACTGCGGCTGCGCCGTGCGGCCACCCACGTACTGTTTCGCGGAGACGCGCAGGTTTGTTGCATGAACTCATCAAAAACTGCCCACGTCAGAGGGAAGGCGTACTCCGTCACCAGATCATCAATCACTTCACGTTGATTCGGATCGGTATGGTCGACAAGGTAGTGCACCAGCATCCCTTCCTGCAGCGGTATCTCCGTAATCACCTGCACGCTCGTCATCGTACGCGGAGAAAAGCTGGCGCCAGCGCTAAGAGCGTTGACACAATCCTCTGTGAAGCAGCGACGCACTGCGGCTCGATCGCGATTGAGAACCTGCGACCACGATGCACCTTCGAACAACATCGAGTAGTACCGGTCCGCAATATCACCCGTGACGGCCGGGTTCACCACCAGGTCCGTGGTGAGGGAGTTGTGGCGTTGGCGAGGGCTACCGACCGCCAAGTCGCGCACCGAGCTGCTGCGGGCGCCGCGCGGGCTCGCCGCTGACGACGGCTCGGACGCGTGTTGCCGATACAGATCCCACATGTTCTCCAGTTCGTCGGCATCCATGAGATCGTCGATGTCGCCCAGGTCGCGGTCGGCGTTGTGGAGAACGACGTAAGTGACGAGCAGGCCGTGACGGAACGCCAGTGGCTCAATCTGCGTGACAAGTGACGTGGGAATGTTCACGGCGTGTGCGACGTCTTTCCCAAAAGCCTCCTTGAGCGCCGCCTTGTTGTGCAGAGCGATGGAGTTCCAAAAGCCTTCCACATACACTGTGTGCACGCTCGTCTCGAGCTCCTCGCGTCGTACTGTGGAACTCACCGGAGACACGTGCCCAAGGTTGACAGGATCGGCGGTGTCCACGATCGACGATACGGTCAAAGGTGGGGGTGGTTCAGCCGTTTGGTTCAGAGGGGCCACGGGGCTATGATCGGCTGTGGCGCCGTCGCCGCTGGAGTGCACCACCTCTTCGTCAGCCCGTGTCGTCGTGACAGAGGTCCTCAAGAGGCCACTCTTCTCACTTCTCGTGCTTCCCGCGTCGGACTGCCGTGACTCCGCAGACGTTTGCCGTGAGCGCACACGAACGGCGTCCGTGTAGAATTGTGTGACACGAGGGTAATCGAACGCGTCAACCAGGTTTGCCGCGCTGTTCGCATCTAGGTTTGAACGCAGGTCGACTGAGAAGTGAATATAGAGACCGTCCCTCTCCACCGAGGTGTGAACAATACGGAGACTTTCGTGCTGGACACGGAGCATCGCGGCGGTCTCGTCTGTGAAGAGTTCCCGCAACTCATCCCCGCGCCCGACGAGCACGGTCGCCCACATTGAGCCTTCGAAAAGCCGTACCATGTCGGGCCACGGTTCGTCATCAGGAACAGGTTTCGCCTCTGTGAGCGAGGACACGTGAGACGTGCTACCTCCGTCTGTAACTTGGTCGTAGAGAGCCCAGGTGCGGGGGAAACTGAATTGGTCGGTGCGGTGGTTGACGCTGTCTGCGTCCACGTCCTGAGGGAGCTTCAAGAGGTAATTGATGGTGAGACCGTCCACAACGAACAGGTCAACTCCGCGAATGACACTCGCTGGCACCTCAAGCGCTTCGACCAAGTCGGCCATGAAGGCGTCCATCAGTGCCGGCGCGCGGGCATCCAGTACATAATCCCACGCGTCACCGTCGAACTCCATGGCGAACTCCACAACGCCAGAGTCCGCGTCTACGCTGTCCGCCGTCGTGCTTGCATCGGCTTCGTCTGTTTCTTCCAGCTCCTCCAAAGCCTCAAGTGGTCTCAGGTCGTTTGGCGTTGGTGCCTCGTCGCTGTGGTAGTGGCGCACCTCTACTCCCTCAGTGGAACGGGGGTGGAAGGGGCGGTCACTGCGGCCGCTCTCCATAAAGCGTCGCGGCGGGTGCGGCATCTCACGGGTATCCACATACGCCTGCGGCAGTGGTGCCACCGGCGCGACGGAGTTCGAGCGCGGTGCTGTGGAGGCGACCACGCAGCACTCGACGAGTCTCGGCGGCTCCTCGGCCGCGGCACGTAGAAAAGGAGGGACCTCTTCAGAAGCCACAAGTGGCTGCAGAGCCTGTTCACGCGGGAGCGTTTCCAGATACTCCCCGTAGAGTGCCCACGTCCGCGTCATCGGACTGTCGTCCACCCGCTCGTTGATCATCGCAGCGGTGATAGCCTCAGGGTGGCTAACAGCGTACTCCACAAGTAGGCCATCTGCGAACTCAAGATCAAGCTGTGTAAGTGTGCTCGGTGACTGACCAATCGATTCAGTGATATCGTAGAGGAGCGCGAGGCGGAGCTTGTTTTCATGCACAGAGACAAGATGCTCCCAGGCAGGACCGTCAAAGTACACGGCGTGGCAAGTCTCAGTAATGCCAGTGGTGTCGGGAACCACAACACTGGAGCCACGACGCGAGGCCACATCCGCGACACTGCTGGTCATGGCCGAGTGCGAGAGACGCCGCGCATGACGGTGGCCTTCAGAGGCAACAGGGGAGGGGAGCGCCGCCGCTGCCGCACTCCTGAGGTTGTCGTTTGATTGCGCCAGTACGCGTCCGTAGAGATTCCACATGCGACTCATTGGGCTGGCGTCGACGCTGGCATTGACGTCTGAAAGCCTCCCGGGCGGGCAGACAAGCTCGTAGTGTGCGACGAGACCATCCGCGTACTCCCCGGTGACGCTAAGCACGTCGTCAGTGGAAACGCTTAGAGCACTGGCGACGTCAGCGCGCAAGCAATCAACGAAGTCTTGTGCGTGGAAGGCGAGCACGCGCGCCCAACTGCTCCCCTCGAAGAAAACACTGAGTAGGCACACGTGCGGCGCATCGACTGGTGGGTCCGTGCTAGACTGGCGCGTGTCTGGGCGCTGGTCCCCAATCGTGCTGGCTCGCCGTGAGGTCAGACTACCGTGTGACTGGCGACGCGAGTAGTTTGGTGAGCGCACGACAGGCGGTGGCACGTCAGTTGTCCCCACGGCACCACGACTTGGGGGGCTGACTGACGGCCGTCGTGGTTGCTCCGTTTCTGCTTCCTCCTCCTCTGCCACGAGCCGCGGCAGTGTCTTCTCGGGGAGCGGTGAGGACGCTCGTCGCTGCCTCAGGCGGGGAGATGAAGGAAGCACCGCCTCCACCTCCTCCGTTGCGCGTAGCGGCGGCGGCAAAAGCGGGGCCTGTGGTGGCTGCGGTGCCAGAGGGGTACCTGCGACGGAGTCCGCGTTGGAGTCCTGTGAGGCGTCCTGCTCCGCCAAGCTGTCCGCGAGGTGCCAGACGTGCTCCATGTCCGCCTCGTCCGCGAGCCGGTCGATCTCTGCCGAGGGGACGGACGAGTCGTGCGACACAGTGTACAGAATCGTGACACCGTCGAGCGCCGCTTCGACACCCACATCCACCACGTGTGCGGGGAGTGGCGCCAGCAAAGGATCGAGATCGCGCTTGAGTGCCGCCGCGACAGAGTCGGGCTGCGCACAGAGCCGTGTCTCGTCGAACGTGAGGGCGTGCTGGGTCACGACGCGCGAGGTCTTCGCCACTGACGAGTTCCGGCGTGAGGTCTGATCCCCTCGGACAGTACAGTCGCGGCTGTGGCGCGGCGTCGCAGCGCTGGCGGTGAGCTTGCCCAGCACCTCGGCGTAAAGCCGCCACGTATCGGTCATATCGCTGCGGGCAAGTCGCTCCTCGGTGAGCTGCGCCGTCACCGCGGGCGTGTGTGCAAAGTCCAAGGTGGCGCACAGTCCACTCGCCGACGCGTGCAGTGCGACTTGAGAAACACACGACCGGTCCGCGTCATTGGCGCGACAGAAGTCGGCCTCCACAGCATCCTTGACGGACTCTGGATAGGCCTGCAGCACAGCCTCCCAGCGATCGCCGGCAAGTTCGACGGTGTGGACTGTGTGAATGAGTGAGCCGCCGTGTGTGGATGAGGACCGCCGCCGAGATTCTTCTGCCTGCGACGAGCGGCGTCGCACCCCATCACTTGCTACGGCGTCTGACGTGGCGCGCAGTGCGCTCGGCTCACCGGCGAACGCGGCTGACGTGGTACTCCTGGCAGCGACGCCCACGCTTTTCAGGTAATCTGCGTAGATGCGCCAGACCCGCCTCATCGGCGCGGCATCGACGCCACGGTTCACCATGGCCACCGTCACGTGCGACGGGTGTTGCACGGTATAGTCCACGACCAGAAAGCCAGTGAACTCGGTGCGGTTGACAACGATGCACGACCCCGGCAGCCCCAGCGCTTCCGAGACGTCGTCGACAAAGGCCACCTGAATCACCTGGCTGTGTACCTCCAAAACGGCATCCCAGGCACTGCCATCCAAGTTCGCCTTGTGCCCGGTCACTGTCCAGCCCACTGGGGGCTGAAGCACACCCGAGGCGCCAGCCGCGTGAACCGCATCGTACACACGCCACACTGCCGTGAGCGTGTGGGCAGCCAGCGCACCGTCGATGCGGTCTGCGGTGATGCGTGTTGGGTGCTGGGCGGTGAGCTCCGCCACAAGTGCACCACGAGTATCTGTGCTCAGTGCCGTCGCCACCACAACGCACTGGCTGAGGGACGCGGTGGCTGCCACAGCGTCTTCTGTGCACGCCGTGCGCAGCGCCGCTGGCTGCTTCGCCAGCACAGACGGCCAATCGTCGCCAACCACCACCAGCCGATGAGCCGTCTTTGTCACATCGGCAAGCGGTAGTGGCGGTGCGGTACCGGCATCGGGACCGGCACCAGTGAACTGCGGTTGATCCTGGCGTGCGTGCACGACTTCACTCGCCGCACTGTCGTTGACTGTGGGCGGCTGCCGTGTTGTCATCGCAGAGTGCGGTGCGGCCGCCTGCGCTGACTTGAGGACGGGCGGCACGTCGAGAAGTACCTTCCACGTCTCGGGGAACGGGTAGGACAGCAATGCCTCGTGCACAAGAGCCGCGTCCGCGACGCTCGCCAACGTAATGACGTACTGCACAGACAAGCGTACGCCATCGGCAACCGCAGTACGCACAACGACGTCCTTGGCATTCGGCACAGCACGCGCCACGTCACGCGCAACGGCGGCCTCAACGGCATGGCGACGGCGCTCAAGGACTCCGCGGTGGTCGCCTTCGAAGCCAATGGAATCCTCGTGCGTGGTCGCGCGCTGACTCAACGGCACAGCACCCGCAACGTCTGTTCGCTGCGGCTGGCGTGATAATGACACCATGTTGGCAGAAAGGCTGTCAGCGGGGTGCTTCACGATGGAGTCCGCCGGCCTCAACGCTGCGACCTCCCCATTGCGGGGGTCCGCAGCCCGCGGGCTGACATGCATATCCGCGAGCGGGCTATCCTCTCCCTCGTACACGCGCTGCACGAACGCCTCGAGATCGGCCTGACGCACATTCTGTACTTCGTCTGAGAACTGACCGTCAAACAAGTTCATCATTGCCTGGTAGATTCTCCAGACACGCGTGTACGGATAGGCGTCGAGCAACCGTTTCACGTGCACGGCCGAGAGCGCGGACGGGTGACGTACGATGAAGTGGACAACGAACTGTGTTTGCGCAAACTGCAGCGCCTGCACACAGGATGGTGGCAGTGACAGGGCCTCTGCTGTGTCCGCGATGAAAGCGCTGCGTAGTGCGTGACGGCGGTACTTCAGAATCAGGTACCAGTATTGGCCTTCGAACTCCAGGTAGTTGGGAGAGTCCACCAGTTCTGGTGGCTTCTGCTCCGCTGAGCTCGAAGGCGGCGCGGCTGCCATGGCCGTCGATACGCGTCGCGGGCTGTCAGCAGGTGATACGAGCTCCACCAGAGGAGCGGCGGGAGGAGGCTGCAGGCCGGGCTGTGGGGCGTGCCGGGGGTCGCTCGTGCACAGCGGAGGCGGTCGGGGGATGGTGGTGAAATAGTCGACGATCACACAGTGACGCTGGTGGCTCTCCTCCTCAAGGAGCCTTCTAAAGTTGTCTGCAAACAGCTCGTCAAACCTCGTGCGGGATTCAAGCAATGCGCGTTTCTCAGCGGTGTAGAGAGACACGCGAGAGAGCGGGGGAGCACACGGAGCTAGATCTGGCACGTACCTTAGCTCGGCACTCCCCCAACCCAGTTTTTTGGCGTACAGGTGGCGGTCAGGGATGTGGCGGCGGCTAACGGATAGTTGGTCGTCGCCGCGGCCGGCGCGTGCGCGGCAGCTACCAAGGGGGTGCTTGGACGCGTGCTGTAAGGCGGCGGGGGTGGCGACGAGCACGACAACCAATGTGGTGGCGCGGTGGCCTGCGAAGTTAGCTCGCTGTACAGATGTCCGCTCGCCGCGTGCGGCTGTGCAACAGTGGAGACGGAAGCAACGCCAGGGAACTGGCGCTGCGCAGCAACCTCAGCACGATTGGCTTCTTCGACAAGCTGCTGGTGGCGTGGACAAAGAACAGTTTGCGGTGTACGAGGATTCGGTGAATACATAAGGTCCGGCGCTGTGAACGCACGTGATGGGGAGTTTGGTAAACGAACAAAGGCAAAAGATTTTTAAAAAAGAGACGGCAAGCCAGAAGTAGTGCGAACTGCCGCAGTAACGTACGCGAGACGATGGTAGCAGTGAAGTGTGCGAACACTCGTGCGTGTGTGTGTATGACCCGAAAAAGGAAGGGGGGATGGAAGAGCTGGAGGATGTGGTGGCAAGCGAGAGGGGGGGGGTGCGCTCTCTGTCGAAGACAGCAGTTGTTGGTTCGTCTTTGAGGGACAAGGCGAAGACGGCGTGAAGCGCAGCGTAGAGACGCATGTTGCCGTGTCAGCTGGCAGCACTTGCACCCACAAGCTTTGCGCAAGGAATGTTGTGGGAAATCCTGCAGAGCAGGAGTCCACAGCGCACCCTGCCGCGTGAGAGGCGCTCACGGCAGTGTCAACTGAGGGCTCTGCCACTGCCGTGTGCGCTTCTCTGCCGCAGCCCTCATCACCAGCTGGTGCCATTGGACGGAGATTGCTCACTGTGTCTGCTTTCTACGGTTGAACGCGCCAATGGTGTTCGTGACGTGAGTGGCGACGACTCTTGTTTCCGTTGAATTTGCCTTGAGTCCGCTTTACCATGTAAAAAAAAAAACAGAAAAAGGAAAAGAGTGGGTGGTATACAGGGACAGAAGAAAACAAACATGTGGTATCCGTCAACAAGGACGAAACGAGGCCAACACAGCAACACACACAAAGCAAAACAGTTTCGGGAAATGAACAAAATAAGAAAAAAAGAGAATGAGAACGCCACGTGAAAAGAAACAGAACTCGCTCAATAGCGTGTAGCGCGACAGCGTGTGGCGTGAAAGAAAAATGCCGACATCAGCGAGGAGCAACGGCAGTACAGGTCGTCGGGTGAGCACACAAAGAGGTGACTAACACTGGTGCGGAAAGCCACGCTTGTCGCCCCAGAGGAGTCGCTTCCTCCTCGGGAGAGCACTACATGACGCAGGTGTCAACAGAAGGGTGCGTTGTGCCGACGCATCCAGCTGTGTTGACACCTCCGCGGCTCTGCCACTACAACGCCACCGCTTATTCGAGCCTTGACACACACGCACACACACACACACACATCATGCTTGTCTTTCCACCTCTACGAGTCAATCACGATACAGCAAACCTCTGTGCCAGGTCAGGGTACCGTCAGTGACAAAACAAAACAAAAAAAGAAGCTGCACCAGTCGGCAGATGGCTGTTCAACACGGCAAAAGAATGAAAAAAAAAAACAGAGCCGGAACAGAGCTGGAGGCGCTCACGCCACCACAAGCAATCGAACAAACAAACAAAGAAACAAAAGAATGTGTCAGTGAACATCGGCCGGTATCTGAGGCCACAGCACGCGGAGCCTCCAGGCAGCCGGCAGCTAAAGCTCGTCCATGTTCGGACGGGAATCAGAGAGAGAATGACGGCGGCTCACGCGACGGCCATTCACCATCTTTGGCTCCTCAGAGAGATTTCGCGAACTGCGGTACTTGATAGGTGTGACCGCTGCCGCGCGACTCGCATTCGGAGACACGACGCTGCCCACCAACGAACCCGTTCGTGAGCGCCGTTGAAGGTTGTCCGCCTTGGGTGTCGTCAAGTTGCTATGCAGCGATGCGCGGCGCTGCTCCTCCTCACGCATTTCGCGGATGTTCCGCTCCCGCTGCTTCTTGGAGAGCTCATCCTCCAGCTCGCGCAGGTTGATCCGGCGCGGGCCGCGAGAAGCGCTGCTGACACGGCGGGGGTTGCCCTTCGGTGCAGCGAGGGAGGGCATGTTGCTGCGGGAGAGCGAGCTGTTGCGCCTGGGTCGTGCGGTCGAGGCGTTGCGAGGGCGTGCGGGGACGCGCTTGACGGGGCGGGACCGGGTCGGCGTGACAGAGCGGTGCTGCAGAGAGCCGCGCGGGGAACGGGAGGGGCTCGTGTTGTACGGCGACTCCGTTGACCTCAGCGGCGCGTACTGCCCGGACGCGCGTGGCGTCGTCAGCGACCGCGGTGCGTCGTATGTCGAGCGTCGCGGCGTCGTCCCGCGGGACATGAGCTCAGCTTCCTGCGGCGTCAACAAACGCTGGCACGTCGGGCACGACATGCTGCCGAGACTGCCGAGGCTCTTGCGGGGTGAGTTCCCGACGGAGCGGCGTGGCGACGTGGTGAGACTGCCCGAGCGGGAGTTGGGCATGCGCTTCATCACCGACGACGTGCGGCGACGGTCCGCGTCGTTCGCAGGTTCGCCGTACATGGCCCACACCGTCGGGAATTCGTAGGCGTCCAGGTCGAGGTCAATCGCCTCTTCCGTCTGCTGCGCTGGGTGTGTGGCGTAGAAGTCCACAATGATGTCATCCTTGACAGCGTAGTCGACAATGCGGATGTCCTCCGGACGCGTACCCAGGGCGGCCGCGGTGTCCGCAATGAACGCGTTGCAGAAGCCGTCCCAGTCATTGTCTACAATGTCGCCCCACTTGCTGCCCACGAAGCCCACGCGATGGAACGTCGTGACGGGCTCACCCGTCTTGGCGGCACTTTCCGCATCGTAGTACAGCTTCCACACGTCGTCGTACGGCGCATTCCGCAAGACGTGATCAACGTCCTTGTTCGTGACAGACGTTGGGTGCTCCACGTAGAAGGTGACCACCGTGTCGCCCTTCTTGTCGTCGCACTGAATCTTGGAAACCTTCTCCGGCTGGTAGCCGAGAGCCGCACCCGTGTCCTTGAGGAAGGCGCCGACAAACTGGTCCTTGTGATCGGCCACAATGCCGGGCCACAGTTCACCAACGAAGCCGACACGGTGACGGGTCGTCGACATGCCCGGGGCACTTGGCGCCTTGGAGGCCGACTTGGACGGCTTGGCGGGTTTCGCGGCGGGTTTCTCAGCGGGGCTCTCCACAGAGACGGGGTCCAGCGCAGCAACGGCGCGCTCTGTCGCCACTGGCTTTGTCGGGGGCACCGGAGTGGCAGGTGCCTTGTTGACCTTCTCAACCTTGCCATGTGCACGACGGCCACCCACACGTGCTGCTGGCGGCTCGGGAGATGAGGGCTTCTGAGGCACGAGTGCCTTCCTAGGCGCCTCCTGGAAGTCAGCAAAGCGATCCTGCGGATACTGCTTCCACGTTTCCGGGAAATGGAACCGCTGAAGCTGCCCATCAATGGACGTACGGCTCACGTAGGAATCGTGTTCGAGGTCAAACGAGGCCACGAGACTGCCGCTGGCGAGGACCAAGCTGGCGACACGCCCCTCGTCGAGGCCTGTGGCGTTGCTAACGTCCTTCAGCATGGCTGCCCTCAGCGCGGGCTCATCGTTCTCCAACGCCACACGCCACAAGTCACCGGGCAACGACAGCCTGTGATGCGTGCGGAATGGCGTCTTGGGACGGAGGTCTGCGGCACTCGTGCTGGGGGGAACAGCCTTCGGGGAGCGGCTGTGCAAAGGCCGCGACACGGGTAGTGCGGCTGGCTTCGTTGGGGGCTCCTGTTGGGTGCTGCGCAACGCCGGCATCTGCTCCCGCGCTCCTGTCTCAGTCTGAGGAGGAAGTACAGACTTCGGTGGAGACGGCTCTTCCT
>JASANP010001030.1:0-56288 GCA_030849625.1 Wallacemonas sp. TrypX
CTGCCTCGCACACCCCGTACAGCTCTAACTGTGAGCTACAAGGCGTGAATGCCCCGTACTTCTACTCCAGCAGATGCCATCGCAGTTGACGATGTACACAGATGTACGGTCTACGGTTAACTTTGTTTGTTCGTTTGTTTTGGTTCACACTTCAGTGCGCACTCTGTCTCAGCGGCAGCCAGAACGGATGTGAGGCACAAGGCTGTAGACCCTACACCAGGAAAAATGGTGGAAGAGAAGAAAAACAACACACGCTACCAGCAGCTTCCCGCCAGGCGCCGTAGCAGTCCCGCAGGCACACTCGCGTCCACTGCCGCGCACAGCCCCCACCACGACAACACCATTAACATCCAAACACATACACGCCAACCAGCGTGAAGCCCGAATTCGCACTTCTGGCGCTGTCCTCGCCCTGTCTTCACCACCACCGCCACTACTGCTCTTGCGTACATCGACTGCACGTCCAGTGGCGGCTCACGACGCCGCCCTTGGAGGCACCGGAGTAAGCCCGCGCGCTTACACACATTTGCTCTGCATCCATCTTGGTGCACAGCCGCACCGCAGACACACAAGGTCTACCACGACAACGGATCTTTGCCTCACGCGCGGTGGGCGGTGTCAGGCCGAATACTCCTCCTCCTCTTCTTGTCTTGCTGACGTTTAACGGTTCCACGATGTTGTCTGGTTGGGTTGCAAATCCTCGATGCGCTGTCCAGCGAGGTTCACCCGGTCAGCAAAACGGGTGCGACGCTGCTCTGGATGCGTGGTGGAGGCATACCGATCAACCTTCTCTTGCTCCGACACACGCGCCTTTTCCGCATCTTCGAGGCCCACGGCTGATTTGCCACTAACTGCGGTAAGCTCATGCAGCTCCTTCTTGGCTTTCTCAAGTGCATAGGCGTATGTGCGTGCGTACTTGCCGCCAAACGGAAGCCCATGCACACTACAAAAAAGGAGGGCTTGCGCTTGCTTCTCGAACGGTGCTGCGCGCGTCATGGCGAGCGTTGCGTGTCGCGTCTGCGCGTGTTGAATCGCAGAGAGCGCGGTAGTGAACACGTCATCAATAGACACATCGGCGGCGGCGCTGCTGACACCGCTTCCGAAGCTCAAGGCAGTGATCGCACCGGTGCCATCGACGGTGCACGTCGCGGACAATTTCCGCGTCGTGGCGGCGGCCGAGGAAGCGGCAACCAACGACTTACCGTCAGCTTCCAGCACGGCCGACGACTCGGCCGCGTACCGTGAAAGGGCAGGGATTGTCGCGTAGTCAACACCCGCCGCATGACTGCCGGTGCTGCCCGTCACGACGTCGGGCACGTGCAGCAGCGGGTCCGTGAGCCACCAGTCGCGTTCGCGAGACATGGCCCGCGCGAGCTCACGCCGCCGCACCGCCGCCCACTCATAGGCGGTCGCACCGGGATGATAGAGGGACCAGTGAGCGTGGTAACGTGGCTCAATCTCGCACTGCACCGCCGTCACTCCCCGCTGCGCACAGCTGCGATGGAAGGTCTCGCCACGCAGCTCGTCGAGGAAGTGCTGCATGGAAATCATGCACTTGCCATCCTGCGCCTGCCCCATGGCGAACTCGAAGCGCAGCGGCACATCTAGACCCGCCTCTCGCAAGAAAGCGCAGTACGGGATGAGGTCTTCGCCGCGCAGGTGCGTGACAGTGGTTGTCGCCGCGGCCGTGGACGAGCTGCCTTCGGCCGGCTTATCGAAGAATTGTTCCTGTAGCTGTGGGAGCGCGTCAAAGGCAGAAAAAGGAGCGGACACGGCGTGGGCGCTCAAGGCAGGAAGCTCGTGCGGATTCACCACCCGGTCAAACGCACGCACGCGCACGACGTACTCACCCTGCGGCAGCCGTTCACGCTTGCCTGTTGCCGGATCCACGTAGTCGTACGGGAGATACACGTCAGCCACTTGGTCGAGCGAGAGCGGCACGTTGTCGTCGAGCATGCATGCGAACACCCACTCCGTTTCGGGCTCCGTGGCCGTCGCCGCCGGCGCCTCGGACTGCGTTTCCCGCGAAGTCGCTTCGTAGAAACGGCGGGCGTACTTGGCGACCTCGGCAAAGGCGGGGCAGCCCTTCACAACAGTGTCAACCTGCTTCGCGTGTGCCTCAGCGCGCAGCTTTACCTGCTGCACCTCGGCGTCGCTTCGCCGGCGCCACAGGGAAATTTCAAGCCGCGCTGTCGCGGCGAGCTCAGCGATCGCAGCGGCGCGTTCCGCGGTCAGTGGACCGGCTTGATGAGTCAAGCGGAGCTTCTCGAGCTGATCCACAGGCCACTCCACGTGCACCTGCTTACGAGATCCAAAGGGCCACACGGTGATGGGCGGCTGACCGCCACGAGGAGGTGCCTGCAGTTGCGCCGCAGGTGCGCCTTCATCAAGCAGTTCGGTGGCGACGTCGCACACGGTGACGGACTTGACCGGCACGAGCAGTCGCTGGAGCTGCTGCTGCTCCCGGTGTTGGCGCGCGCGACGCCGCACACCGAACTCCGCGGCCACCTGCGTCACGACGGTCGCCATTGTCGACTCTGCCTCGCTGAGTTGGCGCGCGCCTGAGAGGAACGGCATCTGTGCGGCACGCATGATGGTGAGCTCGTAGTTGGCGCACAGACGCGCCAGGCAGTTGCGCAGCTTGTACGGTGAGCTATAGTCAAGACTCGAGGAGAGCGGCTTGGTGTCGTAGTAGAGCGTTGCGGCCGCCTCCACTTCAGCCAAACTCGCGGCGTACGCGTACTGCAGCTGACGACGGGCCGCGAGCGAGTGATGCACAACAACGCCGCCGCCACCGAACTTGGCGTAGTTGAGTTTGCACCACACCGGGTTGCGCCGCACGAGCGGACGAAAGACAGCCGCGCGGAGGTCGAGACTGCCGCCGGAGAGGCTCGTCTCCACGCTTTGGCACATCGTGGCGACGGTGTCACCCTCTTCGTACATCCGATCACGCGCGGCCGCCGCAATGGCACGGAAGTGATCCTCCGCGGTGACGTGTTGCGTCTCGAGGGCCTCACGCCGAATCATGTGCAGCCAGAAGTCGTGCAGCGAGAAGTTCAGCCCGCCCGGCTTCTGGGTGAGCAGGTCTTGGATGGCCTTGTTTTCCGCCTTCCACGCCTCCGTGCCGTCGAGCATGTCCTCAGGATCGTATGCGCCTTCGTGAACTGCCCTCTCCTCGCGCTCGAGCTCGTTGGCGCACCACGCATCACGCAAAGCCCTCTCTGACGCGGCCCCGCCGGCGCTGTCCGCCGAGTACGCCGGCCGAATGCCTTCCTTCACCTGCCGGGCCGCCCGTTCCACGACGATCTTGTGCACCGCCGCGAAGCCCTTGGCCACCTCCTGTAGCAGCTTCGTCGCCCCCTGCGCGCCGCCGCCGAGTCGCTGCACCTCAGAGGTGAGCACGGTGTCCACAAACTGCCGTGCCGCCTGGGCAGCGGGAAGGTACGCCTCCGCCCACTTGCGTCGCGCCTCCCCCTCATAGAACCACACAGACGGCGACGGCAGTGGCGCACGGATCTGAGACTGCTGCTGCACGGCGTCGAAGAAGTTGAGGAAGCCTTCCACGTTGTCGAGCGACTTGACCCACACAGCCCTCTCTAGCTGCTCCATCGTGGTTGACTTGTGCTTGAGGTGGCGCTCGGCAAGGAAGGACATCTCCCCGAAGAAGGTGTCTTGTGGCCACTTCGTGTTCGGCTGGTCGGCCTCGTCCGTCAGCACCTCGGGCGCGTTGACTTGGCCCAGCACATTCGCCGCGGTGCGCCGAGAGAGGCGCATGCGCCCGAGGTACTTACGCTCAAAGTACTGGCTCCACAGGGCGATGCTCTCCTGAAGGTGGGCCGGCCGGTCCTCGCGGACGAGGTTGGTGCCCATATAGTCTTCGACGTACGCGAACGGGGATGACGATGGCGTCTGCGCACCGCCCTCGGCCGATGGCTGGAGGGCAGGGGCGACGCGGACGGGCAGAGTCGTGTGCACGACGGGGTCATTACCAAAGCGTAGCCACGCCTCCACCGCGCGCGTCTGGTCCGGTATCAACGAAGTCGGCCCCCACAGTGCACGTCGTTCGTCCGCAAGGCGCAGCGTCGCAAGCTTGTCCTCGGCAGGCTCGGCCGCGAAGATGGGGGTGTACGCGCGGTAGGCGACACTAGTTGCCAAGACGTGGCGGTGGCACACACCCATCACGACGCGACGGTGTGGACGAAACATGACGGATCACGACACGCACCCGTACACGCTCTCACAACAGTTGTCAGCCACACAGCGACCGACACGGAAGAGAAGTAAAGAGAAAAGAGCACGATTCCACTCACGATTGCAGAGTCAACAACGAAACGAGTATGCCACGCAGAAGTGAAAGACAGAGAGAGGAAGAGGAAGAGGGGAGCGAGAGAAGAGGCGTTGAACGAGAGAGAGAGAGAGGCAGGCACGTCACGCTCGCCCGCACAAGCAACGCGAAAAGCAGACACGAGGGAAAGACGGAGCGTGTGTCCGGCTGGTTTGCGCAGCGCAGTCTTGCACGACCGACCAGAGCACGTTCCTGGCCACGGCCACGGCAACATTCAGCCGTTTTTTTTTTTTTGCCGCCTTCTCGCTGCCACATGTCGGGTGTGGTTGCGGTCATCGTTCCGACGATTGGTTCATCGTGCTGCGACAACGAGCCGTGACACACTTGAGGGAAGGTGCGCCGATGATCACTGCGTGGTGCGGTTCTGTCGGCTTCTTCCTATTCCTCTCATTTTTCTTTTTTTAATTTGTGCATGTGTCTTGTGTGTCTTTGTTCGCTGTCAGACAAGCCGACGGCCGATCCATCACGAAGCAAACAAATGGCTTGATTGACAAGGGGGTTGGAGGCAACGCCATGCGCAGCGCGGGCTACAGTGGAGCACAGACATGCTCGCAAGTACGCACACCCGCACACACACACACACACACACACGTGTGCGAGGGTCTGCGACGTTCAATTAACAATTATCACCTAGTGTAGAAACGGAAGGCGGACCAATAAAAAAAAAAAAGGTGTCAGTGAAGCACGGCAGAGAAAATGACAAACACGCCTCACACGGAAGGTCATCCTTGCCTGCGCACTGAAAAGATGCTCACGCCGTCACCGCCGGCCGCGAAGAGCAGTTCACCTGTGTTGTTGGCGCAAATCTGCGTGTAGGCAACGTTGGGAATAACGTCCATCGAGTGCAGCTCGTCCGACACAAGAAAAAGACCCCTGGCCGTCGCGACAGCCCACTTGCCACCCTCCATCGGGGCGAGGTCGAGCACCGGTGAGGTGAACTGCCGATGCGCGACTGGGCGAGACAAATCGCGTGTGTCCCAGACCACGAAGCTTCCATCAAGAGAGCTGGTGAGGATCAGGTTCTGGTACGAGCGGAGGGATGTGATGCTGTCAGTCTGTGTGGTCGGCATCGTATACAGCGCCGCGTTGCGATTCACCGCCGTCGCGGCCACCGCGCTGCTGCCATTGACGCGCGCGTCCCACAACTTGACCGTTCCTGGGCGGGCGGTGGAGAGAAGAATGTGCTCCGTATCTGCGCACGTAGACATGGCCGTGATAAAATCCGTGTGGGCGTCGGCCATGGTGTGAACGAGCTGTCCCGTCGGCGCGTTGATGAAACAAATATTGTGGTGCCACTGGCCTGACCCCGCAGGACCACGTGTCGCTTCGGCACTACACACGCACGAGTGCTGTGTCATGGCCGCCACGGCAGTGATTGCGGCGACCGCCGGGCGCTTGATGACGCTACTTTGCGTCCACCCACCGGTGCTCTCGCTGCACACCAGGAGGCGAAGCAGCGGCGAAACGTGTCCAGACGTGCCCGCACCGCTGCCCGGTGGTGGTGAGACTGGCGCGGGTCGCTGCCCGGGGTGTCGTGCCTGCCAGTGCGGGGCGAAGGGGTGAGCGGGGCCGAATGCTGCCACAGGGATGCCTGCCGCGACAATGAAGTGCCCTCGGTGCGGGGTCGCCATGGCAACCGGCAGCGTGTCGTGCGGCATCTCAATGATCATCTGCGTCGCCGCGTCGGGCAGCGCAGAGGCATCTTCGCCGTTGCTGCCGTTGTCGCCGCGGATTGTGGAAGCAGCGCGCGTAGGGGCAGGACCCCACAGAGCGATGACGCCGTCGCCGTGCGCAGTGAATAGCTCGTCACGTGGCGAGACGTATTGGAGACAGCTCGGTGGTGCCGCGCTACCAGTGCGCTTCAGCTGATACGTCTGCCGCAAGATGGTGCCCACCTGGTCGTCTTCGCTCCCACCGCTGCCGCTGCTCGGGGTGGTGCGACGGCCGCTCGCGCTGAGCAGTCGGTTGATCGCCAGCACGTCGTGCTCATATTCGGGCTCCTTGTAAAGGGCGAGAAGCTGTTGCTCCGTCGAGCTCAGCTGCCGCATCTCGCGCAGAAACGCGTCACTACCGCAGCACAACTCTGCCACGAGGCCGAAGGTGGCGACACACGCCCGGCGGCTGCGCCGCTCCAACAGAAACGTCGCGATCGTCTCTGCGACACCCTTCAGCCGCACGAGCCCGAGCCGCACCATCTCCGTCATCATGAGAGCGCAGTGTGGGAGCGGCGAGCTTTCTGCAGTGCTGTCGGGGTTCTCAAACGCCTCAAGCACGGTCTGCAGGACATAGTCGCGCACGGCGCGACGGTGCGGTTCAGCAAGCTGTGGCACAATGGCGAGGTGCGCCGGTGTCGTGAGGCACGCGGAGACGGCCTTCAGTGCCAACTCTATCTCCATGTTCGTTCGCTCGAGATGAGTGTTCAGACGTGCGGCTGTTTCGGCTGGACGCGCAGCGTCGATGAGCCCCGCCCATTCCGCCAGTACGGCGGCCTCAGATGGCACCGTCGTGGTCGGCAGCGCTTGCGCGCCTGCGCCTGGCGAGGTCGCCGCCGTCGCCGCACCACCACCACCACCGGTGCCATTGAGGCGGCTCTGACTGAGCGGGCCAGATGAGCCCAGGGCTTGCAGTGCGTCGAGTGCGCGGTGCACCTCCGCGGCGTACGTGGCGCTGTCGGCGGGATCAAACTCGCGTGAGGTTTTCAGATGGTGCTGCACACTTCGCCACCCCGCCGACGACGGGGTGCCTAGCCTCTCCCCAGCCACTGTCCCCGCCGCGGTGGAGAAGAGAAGAGCGTCAGAGGCCGTCGACGGCGCACTGACGCCGTGGGGTGACCTGGGCGAGAGAAACGCAGGCTTGGGCTGCGAGCTTGGCACCGTGGAGAACAGACTCACAGCGGGTGCAGCGGCACCAGCGTCGCCAACGCCGAGACCTACTCCTGCAGACACGCCGTGTGGTGAGGAAAGCGCAGCACCATTCGCTGCTCGCGTGTCGAAGGTCATTGAGGATGTTGAGAATCCACTGCCGAGAGCACTAGTGTGATGGTTGGGTAGTAGTGAGCCGCCACCCGATGACGGTGCGGTCGAAAAGGGCGAGAACACGTCCATGGCAACGCGAGCGCTGACACTCTCAAGGCAAAGGGAATATCGACGCGATGACGAAGACAGCAGGCAACGTAAAGAAAAGGTGAAATGGAAACAATCTGCGCTCCACGTTGTGGCTTTGTCTCTCTCTCTGTGTCGCAGCAACAAAAAAGTAAAAAAACAAGACGGCGCAACCTCAATGGTGTGCGTGAACTTGCGTGGCAGCTTAAGAGAGCGGTATGGACGAGGATCATCATCGATTGGAGAGATGTGCTGACGTCGTCACGTGAGAGGCGAAGATGGCACGGGCACCGCATCAAGTGTTGACGTGCGCCATCTGAGAACAGAGAGTGTGTGCACGTACGTGTGTGCGTACCGCATGCTTTGTTGAAAGCCGCCTAGCGGGTAAGGGTGCGTTGGACGACGCTATGTGAGTTCGCTCTCTGCCCATCGCCCGATGCTGGCATATTTTTCTCTCGCGCACACGCGCGAGCTCCGACCAACACATAAGAATTCTGGATTGTCTTCCGTTCACCGTTGATGAGGAGCTTGTGGATCCCACGGGAAAGCAGATGAAGCAAGTGACAAGACAAGACAAACATTTTTAAAAGTGGGGAGAAAGACATTGGCCAGTAAAGTAAAGCAAAGGCGCGCGCAAGGCACGGTAAGCAAGACGCGAGTGTGAGGTGCACACACACATACACACAATCAACGGCATGCACAATCGGGTGTCATTGGCGCGCAAAAAAAAAAAAAAACGACGTCGCCAAATATGCCGGGGGACGCGGCCAAAGAAAGAGGAGAAAAAATATGTAAAGAGAGATAGAGAGAAACGGAAAGCAATGCGGCGTGTGTGTGTGTGTGTGTCGTCCTTGTGAGTCTCAATGCGGGGCAGATGGAAATGAGCTCTGCAACGAGACGGAAAAGGAGCACAGCCGGCTGCAGACTTCATAGGACCAAAAAAAAAAAAAGGGAAGACAAACAACAATAAATACATGAAGGAAAGCGAGAAGGTTGTTCGCGTAAAACAGGGTCACCTCCCACCTGCTTTATTTATTCATCCTCTCCCTCTCGTCGCCGTGGCAGCTATTGTCTGTGGTGTGTATGTCATAGACCCAATTGAGCTTCCAGGGCCTGTGGGTTCGGTTCTGCAGGTTGTGAGATGCCCCCGGTGCTGGCTGTGGTGCCAGGCAGCTCAGGTAGCGTCGTCCCTGCGGAGGGCATCGCATCGTTCAGGTAGTCGCCTTCAATACCGCCCTCCATGTTGAAGTCCATGGCATCAAGCTCGCCGAGCAGCTCGTCGTCGTCGATGTAATCCGGTACGTCGTAGGCACGGCCCATGATCTCCTGGATCTCCTGCGTGTCCATGTACAGGTCTGCCAGCTCGTCTTGCATCTGGTCGACCTTGTCGATGTTGAGCTTCTTCATATCCTTCTTCAAACTCTTGTTGGCGTCCTTCATGGCCTGCACTTGCACCTGCGTATCTTTCATTGTTTGTGTCGTGAACTGCAGTTGATCAACGTTGAACTGCTGCTGCATCATCATGTCCTGCTGGCCCTGATACTGCCGCTTCTGCTGCATGAGCTGCAGTGCACGCTGCTTGTAGCGCTGCTGTGCGACGCCACGCGTGCGCTGAATGAGCGGCCTGAGCTTCATCAGCTCTGCATCGATCTTCTCCACGCGCGAGTCGACAGTGTCGACGCGAGTCTGGATGCGGCCGCTCGCATCATCCAGAGTCGGGGCGGGCTCCTTGTTACTCTTGCCAAACAGACGGTTCATGAGGGCGTGTTCTGATGTACGTGTATGTGTGTGAGTGTGTGAGAGGGTGGAAGTGATGCTCTTGGGGGCGGCAAAGTACACTTTGTTCTTCCTTTTCCCTACTGAGACGGACCTGTATGCGTCTTCCGAAACTGAGAGGGAGGAGTAGACAGAGACGGAGAAAGCAAGAAAGATGATCGACGGCGTTGTCCTCCACTGAGTGTTTCGCGGCGAGAGAGAGAGAGAGAACGAGAATATCGGAGTCAAGTCAGGGGCATTCGCCACTTGTTCACCTCCGCACAGCTCCGCATGGCGCGCACATGACTCCGTACGACTTCGTCAATCTGTCAGGACATGACTGCCGCGAAAAGCTAGCAGTGCGTGCGTGTGTGAAGCCATGAAACACAATCCGTTCACTACTCCCGACGTGCGGAGGCTTTCTTCTGATATATATTTTTTGCTTCTGGCGGTCAGGAGAACAAGTGTAAAAAGCAATTTCCCGCTTTCCTTCCTCCAGCCCCTGCCGTGTTCACATGCCCCTTGACTGCCACTCAGAGGACAACCTCCACCCAGTCGTTCAGTAACGCCAGCTCGACGAGTGCGCGGCAGCACGGCGCGGACCACCCGTCCAGCGCAGCGGACCAGGTTGGCATCCACCTCATCTCCTGGCACATGCGGTGGATGGTGCTGTTGGTCAGTTTCGCCAGAGCGCACAGCGCCGCGGAGGCCGTGGCACGCACCTCCGCCTCTGACACCTTCTCAGGCGCCGTTGTTCGCGCGGACTGTGGATGGTCCGGTACAGTGTGTGGTGTTGCCGCGTCACGCGCACGACGCGCATTCAGGTTCTTTCGTGAGCTGGCCTCACGTGCACAGTCACCCTCAGACCTGCCTTCGTCGCCATGAAAGTCGCCATCATCGCCGTCGAGGGAGGACGACGACATGGAGGAGGAGGAAGAGGAGACGTCAGATGCGCGAAAAGAGTCCTCGCTGCCCTGCGGAAACACGGCACTGTCATCGATGTCATACAAGTCCGCCAGCGTGATGCCGCTCGATTCGCCGGTTCTCTCGGCGCGGCTTGCGGTGACCGTCATCTCAGACACCGGCGCGCCACCGGTCCCAAGCAAGTCAACCACAGTGCCGACGGACGGCAGTGAGTGGGCGAGGAACGCCGGCTCAGCCATCGGCAGCAACGTGTGTGCCAACGGTCCGAGCCGCGCACTGGTGCCCATGCTCGATGTATCGTCGCGGTCGTCGCTGCCCATGAAGCCCGTTCTGTGGGTGCCGAGGCTGGAGCTAATCACCACGGTGGGTGAAACAGGCTGGGATCGATCGGCAGCAGGCGGCCGTGCGAGGCTGAGCTGCAGCATGCCACCGTCTGCACCGTACGTCACGGAGTGACAGAGGCGGGAAGCCACACTGCCACCGTGGCCAGAGCGCAGGCTTTCCGCCAGCACGGCCTCCTCTGGCTGCCGCTGCCAACCCCCGTCAAAATGCACGGCACTGAGCGCCATTGTGTGCGAAGGAGTCTCAGCGGAATGTCCAGCTTGAGAAAAGGTCGCCGTCAGGCTCGAATGCGGTGATCCCTTTGGTGCCAGCGTCGCCGCCGGTACGTCCGGGTGTGCGACCTCGCCGCCGTCATCATTGTCACACGCGGCAGTAGCAGTGGCTAAGGTGGGTGCAGTGCTGAGTGGCGGCATGCGCGTGCTAGCGCCGTTCTCTGCAGAACGGTTGATCTGCGCGTTCGCGCCGCCCCGTGATTCGGCATCGGACGCTTTCGGCTTTCCTCGTTGGCGGTGTTGTTGGCGCGCTTGGCGAGAACGGGCTGCACACTTGAGCAAATACTTGCCAATGATGTTTCGTGCCGGGTGCTGGCGGTCGGCAAGAAGCGCCTGAAACCGCGGTGTGGTGCGGTACGTCGTGTGTGGAGCCCATGGCTGCAGTAGCCGCGCCATGCCGCACCGCTCCAGCTGCAGAAGTGCCTCTGTCACCATGCTGACGTACTCGTGCCAACTGTGTGGAAGATCAACCGTCACCCGAAGCACGTCCACGGTCGGTAACGAGAGCGGAGAGCAGGCATGACTGTTTCCACTGGCAGCCGCCGCGCGTGGTAGCGAACAGAAATTGCCGGAAGCTGGTGTGCACTGCGACGAGGGGCTGCTCTTGGCGTGGCTGGCGGGTGTTTGGCCGTGAGAGGCGGCAAGCTGCAGCGGCGACATGGCGCCTTGCCAACCCGGCGAGTGGCCTGCAGCCGCGCTGGCGTACGGTGATGTTCGGTGCATGCTGGGCGAGCTGAAGGCGTCACCGGCCGCGATGGGCAACACTGTGCGAAACAAGACGACCCCGTCCGTGTCCGTGACGCCGGCGGTGTCGGTCATCGGGGGACTGATGCCTTGGACACCACTGCCGTAGCTGCCGCGCGCTGCCCCGGCGAGCGGCCGTGGTGCGGTGTGGCGCACGGTGACACGCACAACAGGGGTGGGCGCCCACTGCGTGAAAAGCGCACTCGGCTGCGGAAGCTTGCGCAATTGAACGAGCATGCTGGACACATACAGCTGTTCGCGCTTGTGTGTATCCTTGGTGGCACCCAGCGCACCACAGCCGTCGGCCTCGTGCGCGGTATCCAGCGACGCACCACTGCTGGCGGTTGTGCTGACGAGCGGTGACCGCGCGCTCATGCCGCCTTGTCGAGTACGTGGTGTGGGTGACCCTTGGCTCGCCATGGCGCTACCGGTCGCGCACGCCACGCTGTCCAACACACGCGTGGCACCGGAGCCATGGACGACCGTGGCCGTGAGGAGACTTTCCTTGTGCGTCGGTGGTGAGGCGGACAGCGCGTACGCGGCAACACCGGAAGTAACCGCCGTGCTGCCCGGTTCAGCGAGTGTGCTGAACAACTGAGGGCTCTGGGTGGCGGCAGCGTGGCAGACTTCGTAGAGACCCGAGGCAGTGTGGAAAGTCAGCTGAAAGACAATGTCGGCGACGCTGTGCTCCCCATCAATCAGCCGCAGGACGCGCTGGACCGCCAAGTCCATCTTCTCGAGCTGCGCCGGACTGGGGGCGCTGATGAGAACAGGCACAAATCCCAAAGGCACCTCCTTCACAGGCGTCGGTGGTGCCATGCGCCGCACGTGAAAACCAATGCTATCGGAGAGATGAAGCATCGCCGGCTGGCGATTCCGATGGGCCGCTGCCGGCGTTGACGGTGGCGTCGACGGCGTTGTTGAAGCCTCGCCGGTCGTTGCGGGGCTTTTCGGAAAATTCTCGCCACACGCGCTCGTACCCACCACGGAGAGCTGCTGGATGAGCTGCCAGCGCTGCCGCAGGGCAGGTGTGGCGTCGATGAGCCGCTGCGTGCTCCACGCGTCGGGCTCTGCACCGTCCCCAGCGGCTAGCGACGATCCTGCTCGCTGTGTGTCATCGGCCCCGACAAGAGACCTGTTCAGGCGATCCCAACTGCCCGCGTATTTTTCCTTGGGATACGTGACGAGCGGTGAATACACGGTCGACTCTAACTCTGCCCCCACACTCATCATGGCGTCGGTGCTGCCTCGGAAGGCGTTCTGAACGTTGTTGGTGGACGACGGATGCCGCGGCAAGAAACTGGAATAGGTGTGAGTCGTCGTCGTCGTCACGGGGCTTGTGCGCACCGACAGGTGCGTCTGCGAAACTGACACGGATGTATGTGGTGCGGTGGTGGTGCTCGTCGACTGTGCGTCCTCCACAGCGCGGGAACTGCCCTCACGGGTGATCGCGCCCGTTGCGCCCGGTGACGGCGACGCTAGAGCGGTTGTGGGGCTGGAGCGTCCCTCTGCCACGTCTCGGTCATCGCCTGAGGTAAACGACGAGTGGGCTTGCTTGTCTAGGGTGCCCCCGTTGCCCGATAGCGCCGTCGCGCTCGCTGGCAGCGACGGGTGCGCATCTTGACCGGTGGAAGGCCCTCTTTCGTGTGCATCCTGCGTCAACCCGGAGTACCAGGCGTTGAAGAAGTCCTGCAAGGATACCCACGACTGCGCCAGGGTCGGCGTGACGAAGCAGTTGAGGCAGCGCGCGTCAGAGGAGCTGGTGGACACCATACTCGCGGCCGTCGTCCACGGCGTTGGCAGGCTGGTGGTGGACGCGGACGTCAGTGCACTGTGCTGGCAAGCGCCTTGGCGTTGCCGGGGCTGTGACTCGGCCTGCGGCGGTGGCAGAGATGCGTGTGTGTCGGCGACGGCGTGGGCGTTGGTGATGCGCATAGGGATCCCGCTAGCGCGCATGGCGGAGGTGAAGGTGGCGTTCGACAACGGTGATGGGGCGGAGCCGGGGGTCCTGGAGGAAGCCACTGTGGGTGTGTTATGTTCGCTGGGCAGCACGGCTGGAAACGTCCCCTGTCGGGGGCCTTGGGGGCCTTTCGCAGCACTGGAGCTGGCTTCGGGGAATTGCGAGGGCAGCACGATGCGCATCGAGCTTCGGCCCATGGGCGGGCTTCCGCGCATGTCTCCGCCAGCCGCTGGCGAGAGGGTGTCGGTATCACTGAAGGTGGCAGAAATGTTACGGTCGCTGTTGTCCAGTGTGCCCTCGAGGCCGCGGCTCATATACCCGTACCGCACCTCCGCGTTGCGCAACTCCTCGGCTACGTTAATGAGAACCATGCTGTACGGCTGCACAAGCCGGTTGAGCAGCTGCTCGCCGACGGTGACCATCCGCGTATCCACCTGAAATGCCATGCAGAGCGAGTACCGCAGCGTCTTGCGTGGGTAATGATCACCGGGAATCTCCTCGGGATAGTACAAGTAGAGCAGGCGTGTCTCTGCCGGATAGAGCCACAAGACACGCCGGCTGAACTCGCTCCGAGGGATGAAGACATCACTGAGACCGGCGAAACGGCTCTCGGCGGAGGCATCCTCCCGCTCAACAGTGCACGCCGGTGACGCGGTCGTTCTGGTCGGCGAGGCCGGCGGTCGAGGTTTTTCGGTGAATTTGATGTCCGGCCGCGTGGCACGCGCAGCGGCCGTTGTCGGTGAACAAGGTGATGACGCCTCGAGCCCCGCTATCGCACCGCTCGGCGCGCCGGTAGTGTTTTTCGCCTCCCACACCACCGGCGTCCCCGCGCGCAGCGGCGTGGCCACCGCAAGGACATCTGCCGCGACGCCGTTGCCTTGCGGTGCACTGCAGTGCACGTAAGGGCCCTTGACGACGTCGAGTGCAAACAAGAACACGCTGTCAAGCTTGAACATCACTGACAGCCAGGAGTTAACAATACACACGCGTCTGACACGCACGTGCGGTACGACAGAAGAAGACAGATAAAAATAAAGGAGCCAACGAGACAAACGAGAAGAAATCTCAAATGTAGGGAAAGAGCGCAGCAGGTCACTGTCAGCACTTCCCGTCAACGTCACCACGGGCTGTACTCCTCTTTATGGAAAGGGCGACGGTGGTCACGATGGAAAAACAAAAGCAAAAAAAAAGCAGACGGCAGAGAAGGTGAAGGGCGAAAAACAAAACAGTGAGAACGCAAGGACGAGTGTGGTGAGATGCTTGAGTAGAGTCTCATCACAGCAAGGTCATGCGCCGCCAGCTATGCTAGCCGTGGTGACGTCGTGTGGCTCCTTGTTGATCACCACAGATCTGCAACGTTGCGCACAGACGGTAGTGCTTGGCACTGCTCGGTCCCTCGTGTGAAGGTCAGAGTGCCATGAGGGGGCGAGATGAGTGGTCTCGGGAAGGCGCAAGAACAAGCTGCACAGAGGTGCGCACAAGACGGTGTGGCACATCTCTCAGGATATCTGCGAAAGTGCGGAGAGTTCGTTCAGCAAGCTTGTCAGCGTGACGCAAGCGAAAAGAGAGAGAAGAAAACGAAAGGTGGGTCGCCCATTCCGGTTTTGGGCCCTTCGCAAGCAAAGAAACTACAAAGAAGAAAATGAACACGATTCAGTCCACACGCACACACATCTGATGATGGGTAGCGGGCTTCTGAATCTCGCAGTTGCAACAAGGTGAAAAAAAAAAAACAATGAAGAGAAACAAAAAAAGAAAACGTGCGGCAACACACGTTTTGCCAGTTACTAGTACAGATGTATTCGATTTTTCTTTTCTTTTCTTCTTCCTTCATCGTTCTCCGTGCGAATATGAATGTCAACGCAACGCAGGCCGTGCTTTGTCCATCGCCGTCGGTGACGAGCCGTCACTGTGGGCGATCGAGCTCGGCGAGACGACTGATCTCTGGTCTAGATCGAGATGACGCTGTGCGCCAACTGATTCAGCACCGCCCACTGCGCTGCCCCGTGTGGACCTCGCGAGCGGTGTGGACGCCTCCGAGTGCGTCGTTGACAGCGCGCTGGGTGTGGCTGTCGGCGTTGACGACGGCAGGTCCCACAGCTGCTTCTGCACGTCACGAAGGTGCGTGGTGCGCTGCCGCACGTGTTGCAGGAGTTCGGAGTTCATGCGACGCGCTTCCAGCTTCTGCTTTTGCAGGTTCGCCTTCTCCTGACGCGCCTTGCCCATCCATGCGACGCTGTCCTCGGCCGCGCCCTTCTCAAGCAAGAGATACAGTTCAGGCTCACGCGCCTGTAACTCCACGAGTTGTCGTTCCATGCTGCCGTAGTGCTGCCGAAGCTCCGTGACATCGGCTTCCAGTGCCTGGCAGCCTTCCTCCAGCGCGCGTTTCTGTGACTGAAGAATGTTCAGGGCGGTCTGCGATGCCTGACGGTCCTCGTCCGCGGCCTGCCGAGCGGCTTCGGCTGTCTGCGCGCTGGAGCGACAGAGGTCAGCCATCTTGGTTTCCTCTTCCAACGCGGTGCGCAGCGTATCGATCATGCGCTGCTGCTGGGCCACACGCTGCCCGTGGTCACGCACCGCCGCATCGAGCGCCTGCGACAGGCTCTGCTTCGCCTCCGTCAACCGCCGCACCTCCAGCGCCAGCGCGGCGTTCTCCCGCTGTGCGGCGTCGGTGTGTGTGCTTGTGTCGGAGAGCTGTTGATCGAGTTGTGCGCGCAGAGCCCCGAGCTCCTCCTGGTAGGCCTCACACTGCGCCGTGAGCTGGGTCACACGGCTGTCAGAGACGCGCGGTTGGGGATAGCGTGTCTCACCGACGAGTTCCCCTTTGGAGCCCTCTCCGCCAACGCTGGGATAGTCAGTGGGAGAAGCGTAGTTGTGCAGTCGCTCCTCGAGCGCATCTTTTACTGCCTCAGCAGCGGCCAGCCGTTCGACAAGTGTTTCGACCTCGCGAGACGCCTCCTGCTGCGCCTCCTCGGCGCTGTGCAGCTGCCTCACCAAGGTGAGACGGGCCAGCTCGCTTGCCTGCATCGCCTCGGCCGCTGTGCGTTGCTGTGCTTCGGCCTCGCACAACGCATCCTCCAGTGTCTTGATCCGTCTCGTGCGACTCGCCAGCTCGTCCTGAAGCACCTGCAGCTCGTCACGTGTCTCCGCGTGCTGCGCCGCCTCCACGCGTGCTTGGTCCTGCAGAAGCCGGGCCTTGTGCGACCAGAGACGGTTGCTGTTCAGCAAGTACTCGTGCACGAGGAGGCTGCGCTGGTGGCTCTCCTCGCAGAAGCACTCGTACTCGAGCTGTGCGTGGTACAGCTCGTTCGTGAAGGCCGTGTTCTGGACAGAGAGCGACGTTGCGAGGAAGTCGGCGGCGTTGGCGGGGCCGCCGCCCAGAGCCGAAGAGAACGGGCTCCGCGGTGAGCTCATGCCTTCCCAGTGCGTGTGAGCCGCGCCGCCACCGGCCGGTTGCGGAGAGGTGCTGACAGAGCTACTAAACGCAAAACTTGCCTGCGGCGACATCCCGAAGGACGTGCGCCTTGTGCCGGCCGTCGAGCGCGCGTTGCTTGCGATTTGCGCCTCGTGTTGCAGAGTGCGGACCATGTAGTGGAGCACCTCGTTTAGCGCACGCTGGTGCCGCATACGCGTGTAGTGCCGCTCTGAGCTCTCTGTCTCCTCAAGCAGCAGCTGCTCAAGTTCGTGCACGTCGGCCTGCATGGCGGCTTCTTGCTTTTTCAGTTGTGACCGCTCCTGCTCGACCTGCGCCGTTCGGATGAGAAGCTGAACGTTCGCCTGCTTTTCATTCAAGTAATCCTGGCGCATCTGCTCGAGCTGCGTCACAAGGAGTGCCTCGCGTGCGCTTTCGGCTGCGCGCTGCTTGGCCGCTTCGGTCGCGGTGGCGGAACGTAGCACGGTGATGTCCGTCTGTGTCCGGTCGAGCACATCCAGCGTCGCCTCCAAACGCTGTTGGAGGTTGTCCGACAGCCGCTGACTCTCCGACCAGCGCTTTTGGTACTCCTCGCGGCCCTGGCGCGCGGCGTGAGCGCTGTCCTTGGCCTCTTGTTCCGCTTGCTTGGCCTGGGCAAGGTCACGTGCGGCACTCTGCCACTTTTTCTTATTGGCCGCGTTCTCATCCTGTTCGCGGGCGAGCTGCACGCGGAGTTTGCGTATTTCAGCCTGGGCCTTGGACAGCGCAATGGTATCGGATGGCTTCGCCGCGCCGTCCGTCGCAGAGGCATCTGTGCCAGCAGCACTGCCAGTCGCTTCCGCATTGGTGTTGGCCGCCACACCTGTACCGTTCGCCGTGTTTGATAATGCCGCCTCGCGCTTCTCGAGTTGTTCCTGCAGTTTCAGCAATTCCTCCCGCTTCTTTGCCACATCTTCGCGCAAGGCGCTCGACGAGGAGAGCAGGCGCTGCTGGAGTTGCACCTTGTCGCGTGCGAGTGTCTCATTGAGTTCTTCTAGCTCGACGTTGCGTCGGCGCAAAGCCTGCACGTCGGCGGAGTCCATCATGGTAGCCGTCCTCGCCCTCAGTGCGTCGTTTTGGGCAAGCAGCACCTCCCTCTCCTCCTTGAGCTGGCGAATTTCGTCGATGTGAATCTGCGAGGCCTTGCCGTTCTCCAGCTGCAGTGTCAGCCGCACAATCTGCTGCCGCAGCTCGGTGACGAGTTGCTGGAAGTGCTGGTCTTCGTTGACAGTCGCGACGTTGACGATCTTCTTCGCCACGCCGGCAAAGCGCAGTGTGTTGAGCGTTTGGTGATAGCAGTAGGCGCTCGGGGCCACGGTGGCGAGCATGATCGTCTTGCTGTTCCCGCCCAGACTGTCCGAGAGTAGCCATGTTAAGATGCTGTCACGGTACGCTGGCACGACATTCTTGCCCGCCTGCTTCTCTGATAGCTGCTGGATGACGCGCCCAAGGGTGGAGAGAGAGAGGTTAATGTTCTTGGCTTCCTCCAGGCGATCCCCGGTCGCGCCGGACTGCGTCACACGCTCGCTGCCGGCCAAGTCAACCATGTTCACCTTGCAGACGCGCGTCTTGGTCGTCACACTGGACTCGTCCGGCACGACGGTGACCTTTGTGACGTGCATCTGCATAATAGCGTGACTTCGGCTGCTGTGCTCGTTCATCTTGGTCTCCGCCGTGCGTCTTTCGCGGAGTCCGATGTTGAGGCATCGCATGGCGTGCTCGGCATCACGAACACGCACATGTGAAAGGCCCTCCACGTACGGGCCGCGCGTGGGGTGTTGGCGAATACGGAGGGTTGACGCGGCAGCCACTGCGGCGGAGGTGGTCGTCGTTGTTGTTGTACTGCCCGCGTCCTGGCAATTGACGAGCAGGTCGCGAACCTTCTCGCAGTACACCTCTAAGAAACTCACCTCGACGGTGAAGGTCACCGACTCGTCGCTGGCACGTTCTTCGCGCATTTGCTGAAAGAGGTCACGTGCCAGGCGTGGCATGATGCCCAACTCGGCCTCTTGTTCGGGCGACAAGGTAGACAGCGTCGCCGAGAGTCTCTCCGCGGGTCCAATCATGCTATAGCTCTTGCCGCTTCCGGTTTGCCCGTACGCGAAGATGCACGCGTTGAAGCCGGACATGACAGACTTGGACAGCCGAGGCCCGATGAATGCGTAGATACCGGCCTGGTCCTCGTAGGCCGGTGCGTGGTGAAAACACGGGAGTTGCTGTGCCACCGTCATGACCTGCTGTTGTCGATGCATCGACTTCGCCTCCGCCCCGCCAGAGGTGCCACCTCCACCACCTGCCGATGAAGAACGTATTGACGCGGAGAGGTCAGGTGCATGGCTCTCTGCGCCGGCGGCAGCCATGAACAGCGCGGACGAGGGCGCGGAGCTGTCCGAGAGAGCCTGCGCTGTGCTCATCAGCTTGGTTGGCGGCAGTGGCAAGATACTCGGCGCGATGCTCCAAAATATGCGGTCAAACGTGTAGGAGTGACGCCCAAGGCCCTCCTTGGCCAGCTTCGCGAGTGCTGACTCGCCAGACGCTCCAATGGTTTCGCGGCCCACGCCCGTCGCGGTGCTGCCCAGCCCTGAAGAGGTGCTCATGGAGGAGGAGGACGTACCGGTCAGTGTGGAGGCCGCCGCCGGCACATCCGCGATGGTAATGGTGGTTTGATCGGGTACAGTCACCGTGCACGTCATGGGATCTTCACGCTTCGTGAACGGCCGAATGCGCACCGCGACCAAAACAGATGACGTCTCAGAGCTCATTGCCGGAGCGCGAAGGGGCAATTCCAGCAACAAGGAATGCGAAAGCCTGAGAGAAGGTGAGCACGCGCAATTGGCTTCGTTGCGTGGCGCGCGGGTCTGAAGCGGAAAGAGGTGGCCACTGAACGAAATGAACAAGGAGAGGAGGAGCAGCCCTAAGGTCGCGTCCTTTTCCACCACTAGAGGAGAAAAGAAAAAAGCGGTGAAGCGTGGGTGTGGTGTCTACTCTAAGGTTATTGGTGTTTTTCGCAAACGCGCGACCCCGCGTTTCAACTTCGCGTTTGTGTGTTGAAATGCTGTATTCACAGCGTGCATGCCATTATTCGCGAAGAATAAAAGGAAGCGCGGAGTAGACGGGTTGCGTGTGAGAAGGAGAGAAGGAGTGAAGCTGCCAGGCAACGACAGGATTGAGACGCCCGTCTTTGGCGACGCGTTTTTTTTTTTCCTCGTCCCTTTCTCCGTCAGTGCTTCTTCTCGTGCCCACATCGACAAGTACTCGCTGAGTTGGGCCGTGCCTGTGCTCGCCTAAAGTCAGCCGTCGTGGCTCGTCGTGGCTCGGCGGAGCCAACCAGAGGGCCCCAAGCCAGCGGGTTGTGAGAGGCTGCACAGTGCACGGAAACCCTCGGCATGGCTGTGCGTGTGCATACGTTTCTTGTAGATGACACGCCGGGAGGCAGAGATCATCGTTCAGGGATGTTCTTCGTTTTCGTTTTTTTTTTTGGCTGTGAGAACCATGAGAGCATTGTGTGGGTTGGTAAAGGTGAATCTCAAAGACAGAGGAGAATTCGCCGTCATCATTCTTCGAATCTGCTCTGCCAACAACAACAACAAGACAGACAGAAAAAAAAAAAGTGTGCCAGTGAGTCGCAGACCTGGCTGTGCTAAAGAAGCAGCGAGCACGCGCACAGTCGAAACAAAAAAAAAGAAGAGAAATGCCACGGTTGATGCTGTTATTCAGTCACACCCTCTCGAATTATCCAACAAACAAACAAAAGCTTTTAAAGAAGAAGAAGCACGACGGACAAGTGAGTGACTCTCACGAGCACGTCAAGTAGTCAAGTCATCCACACCGACAAGCTCACAGAGCGCGAGCTCACTTACCCAATTCCAGTAGAAAGGAAAGTGGTCACCACGCTGCGTGTCAACACCGGACACATAGATGAAACACAGAGAGAACACAGCACACATACACACAAAAAAAAAAATCCGGCTAAGGAGAAGACAAACAAAAAAGGGGGAAGGGGGATGAGTGATCAACCCATGCTGAGGGAAAAAAAAGAAGAGGCAGAAAAAAAAAAGCGGTGAGCCCAGCCGCACGCATTCAACAAGTGAGCGCAAACAAACAAAAAAAAGAAAAAACAAACCAACAACAGCTCGGCGCCTGACAACCAGAATGACGTCCGTCATAACAAACACACATGAATGAATAAATAAATACAGTGCGACCGGACACCCCACAGGCTCAGAGGCCTGAACGGGTTGTCGTACGGGCAGAAGGACGGTGGTGGAGGGGTATAGGAAGGAGGGGAGCGGAGGCGAGCCGGTAGCACACATCACGTGAAGGCAGCCGTGAACCGTTTTTTTTTTTTTTTTGGGAGGGGCATGCATGTGTGACGTGTCCAGTGAACCTCATCCGCTCCTATCGTTTCTTTTCGCTCTTGTTGTTGTTGTCGGTGCCCGCCTCGTCACGCATTCGGTTGCGCTGCCGTCTCTGTGCCAGCCGCCTGCAGCGTCGCCTGAATATCATCGAGGATGTACTGACGTGTGGCCGCGTCGAGTCCCTTCAGTCTTGTCACCTGGCTTGACAGCACCACGAGCCCGTTGTCTCTCATAAAGGGAGTTGCCAGAATTTGCTGAATGGTCGGTCGCTCCGCCGGGTTTACAGAGAGCATGGAGTAGACGATGCGGTACAGCTCCTCGGGGTAGCGACCGGGAGGCAGGGGGGCGTAGCTACGCGGTCGCAGCACCTGACTCATAAGTTGCGGTACGTCGGTTGCCTCAAACGGCTTCTGCAGCGCGAGGAGCTCATAGAAAATTACGCCCAAGGCCCAGATATCTGCCTTGAGACTGTACGCCTGCCGCTGCCACAGCTCCGGTGCGAGATAGAATGGCGTGCCCAGCAGTGTCTCGCCGACATCAGCGGAGATGCTCGTCTCGTACTGACGCGAAAAACCAAAGTCGCCGAGCTTGATGAGGCCGCATTTGAGGACCATGAGGTTTGCCGTTTTGAGATCACGGTGCATGATGCGTCGCTGGTGCAGATATTGAATAGCCAGGCATGCCTGTGTGAAGATGTTCAACGCCTCCTTGAGCTGGAAGTAGGCCGGTCCACCCGGTGCCATCATGCGCGCCTCCACCTGTCCGAGCAAATCTCCAGCGTCTGCGTACTCGAGAATGTACAAGAACTGCTGACCGGACTCGTACGTCTCGAAGAGCCGCAAAATATTTGGATGTGTGCAACTACGAATGTTTTGTGCCTCAGAGATGAGGAATCGCCTAGTGGATTCTGAGACGGGCTCGAGGCCTGAGAGCTTTCCCACGACAAGCTCCTCAGTGTGGTTGTTGACAAGAAGCCAAACCGTTGAGTACGACCCACGGCCGACACGGCCCCTGACACGGTACGGGCACGGCAAGGGACCGATGACAGTCGGGAAGGAGGCTGCCAGGGGGTTGACGTAATGCCCATGGGGCGCCAACGAAGTCGCATTTGGCGACGAGCTGCTGACCGGAGAGGCCGGATCGTTCGAGCGACTGCTGCCGCTATTCATGATTCAGCAGCGATACGGAACAACAAAGAAAACAAAAAAAAAAAAGAAGGAAAGTGAGAAAGCGCAGCCACACACACTACACACGTAAAGATACGTGAGAAACGGAAAATGCCTGAAAGTAAAAGCCAACAAAAAAAAGATGTGATAACGAGAGAAAGAGAGGACGCGCAGTAGACAGTCTCTTCACACGTTGCTGCGTAGCCTTGCGATATGTTTCCGACGGCCTTTTTTTGTCTTTTTTGTCTCTACGAAGAAGTGCTTTTTTTCTTTCTAAAACAGAATGATTTCAGAGAGAACCCAATCCCGCGCCACTAGTGGAACAAGAGACCAGAATTCGAAAAGCGAGAAGGTGACCAAAAAAAAAGTGAAAGATCAACAGAGGCCAAAAGGAAGAAAACAAAAAATCTTGTGAGAAACCGCTCCAGTGAAGATAAAAAATATATTAAGAACTATTAAAGCAAGCGTAGTAGATCTCTCTTTTCTTTCTTTTCTTCTTTCTTGAGGCTTCACTTGCTTCTGTGATGGTGGTGTTATTGTACTATTGGGAATAGAAAGACACGAGAAGTAGACGACGCGTTTACAATCAAACGTCACGCCTCTTCTTCTTTTGTTGTTGTACTCGCGGACTGAACGACGCAAGCTTGGTGAACAGACAATAAGAGAAGAAAAACGGCAGAAAGAGACAGTACTTTAGGGGAATAAATAAAACAAAAAAACAACGACACGCAGGCGCAGTCTGGGAAGAAGCAAATCAGTGCAATGGGTCTTCCTTCTACCGTAAATCGGTTGACCTTGCGAGGGTTGGTGGATGCACTGTACGAACGGTGTATCGGAGAAGGGTGGATGGAAAAGAGGCAAAGGCAACCACAAGCAGCAGTCAAATCTCACTGTGTATGCCCTTAGTGTGTACCTTGTGCTGGTCGGTGGCAGCCTAAACCAGACGTCGTTATTCCTTCACCACACGCTATTAAAGAGAGAGGGGGTCTTTGCAGTAGTTGCGCACTGGTACTAGCCGGTGCGCCGTGTCTGCGTTTTTTTTCTAATTGTGGCATCGCCGGCGCGTCACGCGGGAGAGAGGAGGGCAGAGGAATAGGGGGGAGAGGAGGAAAGATTGTTTAGAGGAGGTGTGCGCGGATCGTGGCGACATGTGCTGAGCGCGGGGGGGGGGGGAGGGGGGGNGCAGACACAGCCTAGCATAGCACACACAGGCAGAGAGGCAAATCGAGCTTTGCCCCTGGCCGAAAACGCCCGTTCACAGACGGCTGTTGGGAAAGGCGCCAGAGACGACACAGGCTCACACAGTAATGCGGAAGCGAGGAGAAACAACGGTGCGACGGGGCAGCGCAGTAGGCGGTTGAGAGTGGGTCAGCGAACACATGCACACACAAAGCAGCGATTAATATGAACAGCCGGTCGCTGTCAGAGAGATTCAACCAGAGCGGAACAAAAGGGAAAAGCATCCGCATGTCAGCAAACGATGAAAAAAGAATAGCTGTGAGTGCCTGTACACACGCACGCACGCACACGCACACACCGGTGAGTGAGCGTGTACTGTGCGTTCGACTGCAACTGTTGAGAAGATAAGAAACACCACAGAAGGGAGCAAAAAATTCTGGCGCGGAACAAAAATATAAATGCAAAAGACATGGCGTCCATCGCACGCGCCCAAGCGTCGTTCTTCGCTCGTCAGTCGAGGTCCGACATCGTCTCTCTCTCTCTCTCTCTCTCTCTCTCTGTCTGTCTCTCTCTCTGTCTGTCTCTGTCATTGTCTCAGACACAGACACATCGATTCTTACTCCAGCTGCTGCATACAGAAGACGAACTGTTGCACGGGGTTGCGGCGAGGCTCAGAGAAGCGAGGGAGGCTCACGGCGAAGAAGGAGCGTTTGAGCTCGCAGAGCTGGGCGAACTCGTCCGGGGTGATCGTGCCTGAGCGATCCGCGTCAAACAGCGCAAAGAACAAGCGTTGGTCCTGGTCGGTCAGTTTAGGAATGCCGTCGACCGCACCGAGCACACGGCCGAACTGCCGCCATGTCAGGGCCGTCGGACGCACGAGCTTAGCCTGCGATTCGCGAACCGCCTTCTTGGTGGCGTCCGAGCTCGCCTCGGCCTTTTGCACGACCAGGCCCTTCACCTCCTCGCTGCGCTGCACCGTCTCACCGTCGGGGATGGCGCCGGCGACGAGGTCCTCCGTCAAGGTGGGGGGCAGTGCGCGAAGCGCCACCTTCAGTGCCGGCAGTGTGCGGTCCGACTCGCGAATGATGTCGAACACGGTTTGGTAAAACTGCCAGCTGATGATGGGCTCGTCTTCACTGATGGGGCCGATGGCTTCGTCTAGGGCATCCTTGCGCAACCGTGAAGTCACCGCTCGTTGTTCACCACACTGCCTCTCGTACTCTTCCTTGGAGTCGTACCGCTTCCCAAAGTTCCAAAACCCTCGGCGCGGTGCCGCGTCGCTTGCGCGGGCCGCCGCCGGCGCAGCCCCGTGTTCAGCGCTCTCGGTTGCGCCGTTGACGGCGAGAAGGTGCTGGGCGCGGTGTCGTGCGCTGTAAGACAAAACGCTGCGAAAGTCACGCAGAGTAATGCGGCCGGTGTTGTTCGTGTCGAATGTGCCGAACTCGACAGCGCGCAGCTCCCAGCGGAGGTGATCCATGCGATACCAAAACGTATCGTAGGACACGAGTCCACTGAGCCTGTCTTTCTCGAGCTGCGCATCAAGTTGCTTGATCAGTGCTTTCTTCTCACCCGTATGGTGGGTGGAACCCGGGGGTGGCTCCTCGTGACGGGGAATGGGGCGTCGGACGAAGTTCATGACGAGGGACGAGGGGATGCGGTGGCTAAAATCATCGTCGCGCGAGACACGACGAATGCGCCGAGACGACGCCGAGCGGGTCATGTCGGTGCCGAGTGGCTCGGCCGCGCCGTCGTACACCAGCTGCACAGAGGGATCCACCATGAGCGTGTTAAGCAACCGAGTCAGCTCGCGCTCATTGACGGCCCTGTTGTCGTCGTCATCGAGAAGCTCAAAGGCCATCTTGAACGTGCGGCGCCGCGTGGAGAGCATTGTGAACAGAACGACAAACTCTGCGTAGTCAACCGTGCCGCTGCGATCCAGGTCCACGGCATCAAAAATACCGCGCAGCCGCCGCTCGACATGGGGAGGCAGCACATCCGTCGGGGCCGTCGGGGCCGCCGCCTCTCGTGCCTTTGCCTTCGCCTTCTGATCGGCCTCGTACCGCGCACGCATGAATGGCGGCCCACGAAATGTGTCACGCTTCTCGGAAGACGGCGGCATCAGTAGCATGCACCGCACAAAGTCGTGTAGGGTGAGCACCCACTCACCTGTGACGGGGTCTGAAGTCGCGTAGCGCATGAACCGCGTGCGCATGTCCTGCGGCAAGCCATCGTCCCCGCCGCAGCGATGGCGAAAAGGACAGTGCTTCCACGGACCCCATTCACGCTCCTCGGCATGCGCCACCGCGCTCGGTGGCTCGCCGAAGAAAGCCGCGTACACGCCCCGGGAGCGGTAGTGACGGCTGTCGTGGGACGACCACTGTGGAGCTAGCACGTGCCGCCATACGAGTGAGCCGTCGGTGCCGTCACGTTGGAAACGAAACCAGTCCGCAAGTACCACGCCACCGGCAGCAGCCGAGGTAAACCAGAGAGCTTTGCGGCGAACAGCCGCTGAGGTGAACGGTGGCATCAGTGCCTTCTTTTCAATGATGCGTAGCCTGTGGTGCGTTGAAGGTGGGCACCAACAGAAGAAAGAGAAGAAAGAAGGTGGAGACACACGCTGGCACAAGAGAAAAAAAAATGCACCGACCGGTAGAAATAGGAAGCCTGGTGCACCCGGTTGCCGGTGTCGCAGTCGCAGTAGTACGTCAGCCAAAAGGTGAGCGAAAATAAAGGAAAGCAAAAAAGGAAAAATAAGGAATGAGAGAGAGTCGTTCAGCGGCTGAGTTTTTGTTTGACGCTGTCCTTCGCCCCACACAGAGCGGCTGGTATCGAAAGAGCTAAAACGGCAAGCGAGCGGCAAAAGAAGAAGAGAGAGAGAAGGAGAGGGAAAGTCAGACGAGGGAGGCCGGAGAGAGCAGTCTGGAAACAGAGAAGAAACAGTGACGATGTGCGTAGGAACACGGAATGCAGCCGTCACAGCTGTTCCCGCGTGTGACATGCCCAGTGAAATCTCCGTGTGCACACTCCGCAACCAGTGAAGAGAATGGAGCGCGTCATGTTGAGGGTGTTATTATTCGCTCCGTGGTGACGGTGTACCCAGTGTGAAGCCTGTGGAACGACTGATTGGCCATCCGATCACCACAACTCACTCGATGCTCTTGCACGGTGCAGGGTACCCTCATTTACACCCCATGAACGTCCCGGACTGTTGTGCGCGTCGTTCGTACTGTTCATTTGTTTTTATCCAGCGAGAGTGCGTGGGTCTCTACGAGACAACTCGAGATGGTATCATTAAGGAGAAAGAAATCGTATCGTTGACGCGCGCGAGGGGGTGGACACACATCCTTCACGTGTTTTTTCGAGACGGCGAAGAGGCGTGTTACTGTGGACACGACGCCTTATCAGTCTCGGTTCTTCCCGGAGGTGCGACGAGAATAAGAAGTGGTATTCCACTCGGCAACTGGAAAACAAAAACGGAGTGGGGGAGGGAAGAACGGACTGCACGCACGCCGAGAAAGGACAAAGAGCTAGAGAGAATGCATGCTCACGGTCACTAGGGAGGTCACCAGGTGGGAAAACAAGAAGATGAGATATATGTGGTGCGCTCAGTCGGCTCGCCAGACACATGTCGGTGTGTATGTGTATGTGTGTGTGTGTGTGCCGAGCTGCGCCAAGGCAAGCCCACAAGAAGACAAAGCAATAAGTATAGTGACTCGGAAGTGTCCTTGATGCTTCTCTCTCCTCCTCGCAGGTGTACGTTCGTCTCAATTGGGTGAGCTGCAATGTCTACGCCGGCGTGATTATGCGGGGCATGAGCGCGATGTGTGTGTGTGTGTGAGAGAGAGAGTGACTGAGTGAGTGTGCTTAACTTGAGGGCACGGTCTCTCCCGCACGCGCACTGGTGCTCGGTCAGGTGAGTTGGCCTCGCAAAAGGCACCGACTCTCACTCACTCAGACGCACACGCACACACACACACACACAAGATGCCACTGATGGTCGCCGTTACAGCACCAGCTCACCGCGCATCAGGCTTTGCAGTGCCGCCAGGAAGGCAGTGAAGCTGTCCGTCTGCGCGCACAGAAGCTCGATCTCGGACGGGGCAATCTTGAAGCGGTAGGCGGACGTCACGGCACCTTCGCCGCCCTCCTCGTCACCCACTGGGTGAGGCACCGTCTTGGCTGCCTCCTCGGCCTCGCGCTCTACGACGGCGATGGCGTCGCGTAGCTTCTGTACCTGTTCGTCTGAGAGGCGCCTGTGCGGCACACGGGCTGACGCCATACCGACGGGTACAGTGGCGGCCTTCTGCACCGTGCCGCGAATCAAACCGCCCGCGTCAACGTCGGTCTTGGTCGTGTCGGTCTTGTTGCCGTCGAGCTGCCCGGTGAGGGAGATGGTGTTTTCCACAGTGTCCTCATCTTCCTCATCCTCGTCGTCGTTGTTCAGCGCTTCCGCCTGCGCTTCGTTGTGCGCGAGACCGGAGCGGCTCTTTGTGCCTGGCGTGCTGGCGCGCTGCGCCTGCGCCATGGCTTCACGACGGCTGATCTCCGCCAGCACGCATTCCTCAAGTCGGTCGAGAATCTCGCTCGTCGTCAGCACCGGCGGTTCACGCTCACCGAAGTGCAGTCCGGTCATCTTCGCCACGGTGTCGAAGCGGGCGTAGTCGAGGCGCAGACGGCTACTCATGCGGCCAGGGCGGACAAGGGCGGGGTCGAGGTGCTCGGGGTGGTTCGTCACCATGACGACGATGCGACCGGGCGTGTCGACGACACCATCCAGCACGTTCAGCAGGCCCGACATGTCCAGCTTATCAGCAGACTCGAACATGCCCAGAAGAGATTTCTTGCCCTCCGGTCCCATAGACGACAGCGCCGGGGCCGGCGAAGGCGAGACCGTGCCGACGCCAGCCGACAGTGACCCGGATGAGGGGCCATTCCCGAAGCCGAGGAAGCCCGAGCCGAAGCCAGTCTTGGCGCGCTCCGTCAGCTCGACAACGTGCTCCTCGAGAACTTCGTCCTCCTGCTCTGCGCTGACGCCCGTGTCCGTTTCGTCGGGATGAAAGTCGACGACGTTCACCGGGTCCGTGCCGTCGTGCAGGTCGGGCAGTAGGCGACCGGTGGAGCGAAGGAGTGCATCGGGGCGCCTGTACACGGTCCGTCGGCGCTGGCGCGCGCACACCAGCGGACTTGACGCATCGACGTCGTCAAATAGGAAGATGACCTCCTCGAGCTTCAGCCGCTGGCCCTCAGACTCGCCCACGCACGTATAGTTGCGCGTGAGAAAGATATCGTAGAGTTGCTGATTCGTCTCGACGAGGCCCAGCGGAACAGAGACGACGTGGCGGCCGGTGTACGCCGCGAGTGCCTTGACAAACGCCGTCTTGCCCGCCCCGTGCGGTCCGTGCAGCAGCACGCCGAGCTTGTATGGAAAGCCCTCCACCGCAAAGCGACCACGACGGAAAGCGAAGTCGTCGATGAGCTTGACCATGTGGTTCCGCTCGGGGAAAAAAAGTGTATCCATGTTCTTGTCATCGCTCAGCAGGTAGCGCTTGAAGAGCAAGGACTTGCGATCATCGCTGGAAACCTCCGTGGAGGGTTGCAGCTCGAAGAAGAACCGGTCTGACTTGGTCAGGTTGGGTAGCTGCGTCAAGAGGTACGACAGACTCTTCTGCGCGAACTGGTCAATGCGCCTGGAGGCATCACGGCCGCGGGCCATGAGACTCAGTGTGCGCTCCGAGGCAGCCATTTTGCCGTACTTGGTGACGCACCGGCGGAAGCTGATTTCGACACCGCTTGCCTCATCCGCCTTCACCCATGTACCCAGAGGCAGCTTCACCAGCAACAGTCGGTCCATGAACTTCTTGCTGCGGGTGACGGAGTTCATCGCCATGTCTTGATCACTGTCCGAGTCGGAAGAGGAATCATCCTCGATGCTGAACGGCGAGTTACCGAACTCACGTATGCGGGAGCGGAACGGGTCGAGCAGCAGAACGACCGCCGTCTTGTTGCGCCACGCGTTCGCGGAAAGCGGCTTGCGTGACCACACATGCCGCTGGAGATACATAAAAATAGCGTTCTGCAGTAGCGCGTTGCGATCCGTAGGAACGCCGTTTGTCATGTAGCCGTTGACGAACACCGCCGTGATATCGCGAATGACGACTCGCTGCAGCCTCTGGTAGGTATCGGTGAGAGCCTGGTTGATGATGGGCGACAGCACGCGAATGATGCCAATCACGAAGGGGAGCACGATGAGCAGCCACTCAATCGGCAGGAAAGAGTGACGGTCCACGAACGCACCGAGCTCATCCACGCGCGTCTGGATCATCGTGGTGAAGCCCTCGAACGGGCTTGTCGTGTTGGCAGCGCCGCCAGTAGGCATGCGTGAAAGTGACATGACGGGTCTCAAGAGAGGGCGGGAGGGGGGGAGGGAGGCTCACAGCGACTGAGTGACGTGACGACGCGTCGCAGCTACACGTCAGTGGGCACGCAAGGAGAAAATAAAAGAAATTGGAAGAAACAGTCGGTGCCAAGGCAGGGACGAAAGATAGATGAAGGACAACGAAGAAAAAAATGAGAGCTGCTTAGGCGCTGAGTTCACGGCTGAGCAGCGATTAAAGAACCGAGCAGTACGACGCAAAAGAAAAGGAGGAAAGAGGGGGCGGGTTGTGTGTATTTCTTCGATTGGAACAAAGAGAGAAGGAGAGATGCGAAAACGAAAGGAACGGCGCGGGGAGGAGAGGCAAAGGTGCGATGAGGGAGAGAGAGAGCAGGCAGCAACCTTCGTGGCCCCGAAGTGGGCAGCGTCTGCGCGGCGACGAGTTGCGATGCGTAAAACACTACGCAGTAAGAGGAGAAGGCAGGCGGGGGAAGGTGGTGGGACACGTCACGCGCCCGATCCCCCCACGCCAAAGGCATGCAGAGCTGCACACAGGACCACGGGGAAAAAACAACAGTTTTTTTTCCGTGACGCACTTCACCAACAGGGCACTGAATTGTCAGACCAAGTCTATACAAAAAAAAAAAAGAGGGCACCGAGGAGAAACGAAAACAGGTAAAACCAAGAAGGTACCAGAGAACAGTGGCTGATGAAACAGGGGGAGAAAAGAAGAGGGACTTATCTACATCTTTGTCGGATGGGCCGGCGCGCGGGCACCGCCGCAGAGTCGTTGAGGCCGCTGTCCTGGACTCGCGCGGCGCGCCAATCATACCTTGCGCCTCTGCGCCCGTCTGTCGTGGAGCTGCCACGCATTGGGTGTTTCTAGCGGCTGCGTATACGTCGACTGGAAATCGCGCGTGGCGGCGTACATGTCGCTCGCCGGAGTGGCCTGCACCCGGTGATACGTCAGGCGAAGGTCTGAGTAGCCACAGCGGCCGCGAAAGGGTTCTACGTCGTACGGCCGGGCGCTCGGCACATAAGTCGACAACCACGAGTCTTGAGGGGGCAACGGTGAGGTGGTGCCGTGGCGGGGGGAGGCCGTGGAAACTGGGTCAGACACGCGCCGCATGGTGGCTGTCGTGCCGGCGACACTTCGCGTGCTCTGTGTCGCACTAGGGGTGACTTCGTTGGCGGAGCTGGACGCGGCGGCCTGTGCGGCGCGCAGCTGACGGTTGTCGAACCGGGCAACGACGGCTTGGTAGGCGTACTCGTCCTGAACAGGGTCAGCGTACTCGAGGGTGCCACCGCCCTCCGCCACCGCCGGTACGTGGCGATTCCGTGTGAAGGGTAGCGACGAGGCAGCGGCGGCTTGTTGCCCAGCGCGGTTGGCACCTGTGCGGGAGGGCTGTGTCGTGTAATAGTCGGCGTCCTGTCCACCACGGCGAAGAAAGAAATTCTCTGGTGTCGTTGTGTGTCCCACGCCATGGCGGTTCACACAGAGCATAGCGGCCACGGCTGGGTTCATCTCCGCTTCCAGCCGCGCCTTCTCCGTCGCCAGGTGTGCACGCGGTGGAGAGCGGGGCGGAGACGGCGGCGGTTGGAAGCCTCTTTTCGTGCGGACAGACATTGTCGTCGTGGCCGCACCAATAGAAGTCGCCGGGTGACCGTCGGGACCACCGGTCTCGGCTGCGCGAAGTGTGTGCACCAGCGATCGCGTGGCCTCGGTGTCCGTACGCAAACCTTGTCCGCTTCGGTAGCCGGATAAGGCGAAGCGTTGGCCAACCGTGAGTTCCGAGCGGGTGCGGCGCTCACCGTTGCCGTCGGTGAGTGGCACCAGGACCCGCTCCATCGTGTTGTGCATTTGTTCGAGATGCTCGAGTCGGTTGCTGCGGCCGACGACGGTGCGTTCTCGACGCTTCGGGAAGTGCCCCGGCTGGTAGCGCTGAAGACCCACAGGCACATCTTGTCGCGGTAGCCTTGACATGGCTGTCTTGAGCTTTGCTTTCGTTCTCTTATTTGCGAGAACGCCGCCAGCGGTAAAGGAGGAGAACTGCGCAGAGCAAAGTAGTACTGGTGGTTGCGGAACCGAGCCGAGGGAGAGAGGGATCTTGACAAGAACCACAGCCAGGAGCCAAGATGCTACAGATAGTGTGTGTGTGTGTGTGTGTGTGTGCGGGAGGGGGAGACAGAGCAAGCGTTGAGTCGAGGAGTGACAGGAGTGCTCAGTGCATACGCCGGCATCGAGCGAAGCTGCGGCCGCTCGAAAATGAACCGCCCTGGCGGAAAAGGGAAAGTAGGCAAGCGACCCACGGCAAGCACCACAGGGCAGGGGAGGGGGACGGGATAAGGGAGGGAGTTTGAAGGCGGCGACAAGTCCCACACACAAGCACAAGCACCAGTGACATGGTGTGGTGTGCGATTATTGCGGTACGTTTTGGGGGTGGCGCAAAGCAAACTGTTCACAAGTGAATGAAAGCAACAGAGATGGGAAAAAAGGAAAGAAGGAGGCACGAACACGGTTGGGTTGTGTGCTTCGAGGAAAAAGAAAAATGGCTGTGTCGGCCCTGCGGCACCTCCTCCCTAAAGAGAGCTGCTCGCATCGCCCAGTTTCAGATCGTGCGTCAAGACCTGAAGTTGGTCCAGCACAGTGAAATAGGTGTTGTCGTCGATCGCGGGCACAGAGTAGCCTGCACGGCTGGTGTCGGTCTCTCGGCCAAGCCTGCGCGCGTCCTGTCCAGAGCGGCGCTGCTGCCACCACTGGGTGAAGCGCGTCACCGCAGCCGCATCAACTTCACGCTGCACTGCGCTCAGCAGAAAGGTCTCGATTGTGCCCAGTGTGCGAATGAGTTCCTCGCGCTGACTGGCGCGTGACGTGGAGGGGCGGCGCGGTGGTCGACGCACCGTGCCACGACGGCGCCGTGGACCATTCTGTCGCACGCCCTCACCCACCACAGCCGCCGCGACGGGGGCGGCACTGCGAGACGGCACATCGCGCTCGACGGCGATCGGCCGCATGCGAGGCGACAAAACGTCGAGCGGCTGAGAAGCGTGAGCGACACGATGGACAAAGTCAGGAACGCTCCGTGTTGGCAAGCGAGGCGCCTCTGCGGGAGCGGCCTGCTGTTCGGTGGGTGCGGAAGCGTCGATCAACGATGAAGGCGTCGGCGGTGTCGAAAGCCCAGCCTCGTCGCGTTCAGTTGGGTAGTACGTGGTGGTGATCACCACGAGACGAGATGAGGCCGGAGAAGGATGGAGGCTTCCGTCAGCGGTGAATGTCCTGGAAGCAGAGGGCTCTTTCAGTCCGGCGCTGGTGCCCGCCAGATATCCCATCCCCTCCCCTTTGTCTTCGTGTTCCTCAGAATAGGAGCCGGATAACGGCGGCTCCGGCAGCATCGTCGAATCCATCATGTGCGCGATACCGTTCAAGCCGAGCACGAGCAACTCCTCCACAATGCGGTCGAAATTGCGGAATGTCGCGCGCTCCCGGTCGCAAGGCGACGCACGCAACGGCCGCAGAAGCGCCTCGAGAGAAACGGCCTCGTGGTAGTCCCTCAGCGAGTCCGCGTGGGTCTTGGGTGGTGTACCGGAGGCGACATGTGCCATAGCGAGGTTGACGAACTTGCAGACACGCAAGAAGAGGAATGCCCAGTCGCGGCGCAGCAGCAGCTCTGCGCGGAAGTTCGCTGACGTGACGGCACTCTGTAGCCACATCAACACGGCTCGTACGAGGTGCACACGCTGCTCAAGTGCACAGAGGCAATGATGCAGCTGATGCACGTGGCGGTGCGCGTCCAGTGTCGGTACGGCGTCGAGGCCGTCACCGGCGGTTTCACTCCCTTCGTTTGACGCGTCGCCGTCGTCGCACAGCGGGTACACGCGCCACACCGCGGGGGGCAGCACGTCACCCAGACTCCTGCTCACACTCGCCGCGCCTGTACTCGCCGTGGACGTCACGCGGCCGCCAAGGAAGTGGTGCGCATGCACCAGCGCACCGGAAGAGATGGACGCGCTCGATGCGGTGATGGGGGCATCAACATCCAGCAGGAGCGAGTACATCCCATCCCCCACCTCCACGTCCATCGCGGCGACGTCGGTACTGTTGAGGGAGGCCGCGCTGGCCGCAGCGGGGACCCCTTCGTCAATGGTCCAGGCTGTGGGCGAGGGTGACCGAGACGCTGCGAGCGATGACGCGCCGGTAGCCGCCACCCACGATGATGGGGACGAGGCAGCTGCCGTGGGAGACCGAGGTGGCGAGTGCACGGGGCTGAGGAGGCCATACTCAACGCGAAACGGCGCGTGTGCGACTACGGCGGAGAGCTCAAGCTGTCCACCGCACAACGCCGGTGCAGGTCGCCGGCACGCGGAGCTGGTGACGGCCACCGCTGGCACCGCAGAGGGGACCTGCGCCGTCGGCGTCACGACTACCGGACTGGGCTCACCCGAACCGCCGTCTGGAGATACCGCTTCATCGGGGTCGAGCTCGGACGCACTCATCCAAATGGCAGACGCCTCCAGGTCCGTTAGTGGCAGCGACGCCTGCGGCATCGCGAGAGCCGCCACAGCAGAGGGGGAACGCGCCACCGCAGAGGTCGCAGTCGTCGTGGTGCCAGCGCCGGCCGCGGGAATGGGAGGTGCGCAGCAGGGTGAATCAGCAGCGCTTTGTAGGATTTGCACAGGAGACGCGCCGCGTGCGCTCGTGGTGTGTGGTGGCTGGACCTTCCCGCCCTCTCCTAGTCGCTCCGGTGTGAACAAGGCGACGATGGTGTGTGCGCTCTCCATGTCGTCGTCGTCAGTCGTGTGCGTGGGCGATTGGTCGAGAGCATAAGCACGCGGTGCAGCGCCAGTTTCGGTTGAGTGACCCCTCTTCAGCTCGCGATGCGGCGACGGCGGTGTGCCCAGATCCGTGGGTACGTGCAGCTTCTCGAGCAGCACGGTCACTTGGTGGCGAAGGGCAAAAATAGGGTGCGTCATGGTAGGTCGGGGCGGGGGCTCAACGCGGCCGCCACCACTGCCTGGCATGCGCAGCGACATTGGCGCCACGTCACTGGTGCAGCTCAAGACCGTTTTGCAAAAGTCAAGGATGCCAAGCTCTCTTGCGAGGGATTCCAGATTTGTGTGGCCTTCGGCATTTGGATGAAGGTAGTGCGATTCACCCACGGGGGCGGCGGACGCTGTGGGGAGGCGATCTACCGACGAGCCATGAGCCTCGTCATGGGCGTCTGGCGAACGCGCCGGCGGCTGCAATGCGCGCAGGGCCTCCACCTGTAGCGCCACTCTGGCAGACTCTTCGTCGACATACGCGCGCGTGGGCAACGAGGCGGAGGAGGTGGCGCTACGCAGTTGATACGCCGCTGGCGTGGCCAGCGCGGCCAGCTCATTTTCTTCAAAGCTCGCGTCCATGAGAAGGAGATCAGCAAGCACGTGCCGCAAGGGTGGGGGTGGCCGGTCGCGCAGTGGAACGCCGCGTGGCGAATCAGACGTGAGACCCCGCGTGCCTGGGTGCAACAGCGCACGTAGGATCCACCGCGGGAGTGGGTCCGTGGTGGTCTTCATATGCCCTGAAAAGACATCGCAAAGCACCAAGAGCTGCGGATCGGACAGAGTAAATGTCGGTGAGCACAGCCAAGGCGCGCGACTCGCCTCGGCGGCTGCCTTCGCATCCGCGTCATGATGTGCCTCTTCCTGTACGGCAACGAGAACCTGGAGCAGCCGCTGCAGAAGTTGGCTCAGAAACGAGTCGAGACGGTGCGCCGATGACATCGACAGGGATGACCGTGCGGGTGAAGAACGCGGCTGGGCGGCGCGCTCGGCTCTCGCGACGCTCACACTCGCCTCCCACAGCTCCCGACAGCAGAGAGCCGGTGACAACGGAGCCACTGCTGCCGCGGTCACGCGCTCTGGTGGGCCCCCGTCGGTGAAGGGGGCGGTACTCGGGTTTGCACCAAAACAATGCGCGTAGGCAAGGCATGGGTCATGCTGGGTAAGACGCCAGAGGAGATGCATCCAGCTGGCCTCCACACTTACCGCGAGCACTGTCAAGTCACCCACCTCGGTGCACGCAAAGGAGGCACTGGAATCTGCCAGCGCAAAGGCGGTGGAGGGCACCGCCAGGCTAGACGCGCACGTTCGCGATACGACACGCTCGGCCGGCGTCGCGGGGCCGCGCGCAAGCACCTCTGCCATCCGCAGTCGTGCAGACGCCGGGCTGCGACGGTTTGCTTCATCCATGAGTGCGCAAGTCTCAGCGGCCACGTTAAGCTGGCGTTGCACGGTCCACATCCGTTCTACCCAATGTGCGGCGCGTAGTGCACTCAGCAGCCACCGCAGCAGCTGTGACGGCGAGCCGCCACTGCTGCTATTTGGGGGCCCCGCCGGACCGGCAGCGGGTGTGTCAGACACGAGCTCATCGACCAGATCGTCAATCATCGAAGTGACTGCACACAGCTGCCGCAGCGGATGCTGCCAATGAGCCCTGTTTTCAGGCATGTCAGCGTGAGAGGACCGCTGCGCACGACTCTGCCGACAGTGCCGAGAGGCGGTGGCGCTGAGGGACGGTTGTCGTCTCCCTTCCCCATCGAGCGGCCGCGCGCGAGAGCCTGTGACGCACGTCATCGCCTCGCGAGGGAAGGAAAAGGAGGAGAGTGGAAATGTAGGCAGTCGTGCACGCGCCGCCTCCTCCACCTGCGGTTCGAGCTGGGTGAGTGACGACGCGGTCATCGGCGAGGACGGCCACGACGAGGTTGGCGTGGACGGTGCTCTGCTGGGTGACCGGGGCGACGACACACTCCCGGGGCTTGACGGATCCCGCGGCAGCCCTCCCAAAAGCACGCCATGGCGGGTCGACACAGGCACGGGTGGCAAAGGCGCGGATGAGGAAACTGAAAGCGACCCGTGTGCGTCGTCTTCGCGTTCGTGCCGTGAACACGGAAGCAGCGACACCAGCTGCGTCGGTGGTGGCGACGACGACGACTGTGGGCGGCTCGGTGACACCTCCGCTTGCGCCGATGGCGGCGATGAGGCGTGGCCTTGCGCAGTCCGCTGTGCCACTGTGATCGCCCTCTGCCGTTGAGGAGGCGGTGTTGTTTGCAACGACGAGTCTCCGCGAGAGCTGTCATCACTGCCTGTCCAGTGGTTGCTGCGTGGTGTGGAAACGCCCTCACGGGCCTCGGACGACGACGTGTGTAGCCAGGAGGGAAGTGCGGGCGCGACTTGCCAACCCCTGGTCTGTGGCCGCACTGGTTGTCTGCCGAGTGGCTGCGGCGTCGCTCCCGGTGCCGTCTCCGATGGCGGCGCCATTCCGACCGCGTGTCGCACAGTGATGGTGGCCATATCCGGCGTGTCTGCCGCGGCCACCGCGACGATGTCAAGATACGACGTCAGTACATCGACACCGCGGGCCGTGCTCTCGATTAGAAACGGCAGTCCACGGTGTAGCGCTGTCCGCAGCCAAGGCTGCCCTTCGGGCTTAGCGTCCCCTCCCTCTGCACGGTGTTGATGGCCGTGGGGACACTGCATCTTGCACACATCCGCCCCGCTCGCACCACCCCACACGCTGACCAGGGCTGAAGCATGAAAAACTGTCGCCGATAGACGGGTCACGGCAGTGAGTAGCTCGTGTTCACCTCTGCTGTCGCGCGGCTCCGCCAAGCAGCACGGCGGCACACGCGCGGAGGCCTGTGTGGGGCGTCTACACTGAAGCGCTTGTGCAAATCGCAGAACAGCTTCGAATGCGTGTGTGTCGTGTAAGCATTCACGCAGCATCAGTGCCAGAGGCTCAACAGCGCTGTTGACGGTGTCCGCCGCTCCAGCAGAGCATTCCCCGTGGCGAATCGCCTCCTGCAAGGAAAGCAGGGCGTGGTCAAGAGCGCGGTACAACCAGTCCACAACGTCGCGAACAACGCGAAGAAACAACGCCCGCGTGACGCCCTTCGCCTTTCCCATGGCCGTGGTTAACGACACGTGCTGCAGTCCAAGCACGCTCACCGCGTCCAGTGTAATGAGCGTCTCCAGTCCGTGTAGCAGAAGTCGTCGCAGTGGTGCTGCTTGGCGTCTTGCCAGCGACTTCACCGGCCACGAGGCACGGGCTGTGGCGTCGTGAGGGTCTTGTGACGCGTCCAGCCACGCGCACAGACTCACCAGTGAGCTCACCACCTGGCTGGCCGTCGCGGCCACGGTGTTCAGCGTCAGCGAGGCATGTGGTGCGCGGAGAATGTCCCAGACGCCACCACGCGCTGCGCATTCGCACTTTTGTCGAGGAGCTGCCGTGACATCGGCAGGGGGTGGGCCCATCGCCGTCCGTGAACGCGGTGCAAAAGCCTCAAGCACAGCCTGCTGTGTCGTCGGCGGTGGAGGTGGTGACGCTGCGGAGGCACTGATAAACGTGCGCATCTCACGCCGTCCCTCCTCCTCCTCATGGGGGAAAAGGACGTTCCGCGCGAGCAGCACGGAGGAAGGCACCGCAGGCGGGGACGACAATTTGGATTCAGCCACGCGCCCCGTCGTGTGAGAGGCGCTGGCCGCCGTCACAGCCGTCAAGCACGCGCAGAGGGCTCGTAGCCACGCCGCCCACGCCTCACATCGCGGGGCCGCTGGTGACGGTGTGTGTGCAGCACAAAGATCACCATCCACGCCGTCCGGTACAGATCGTCGTGCCGTGATGCCGCTGGGGTACGCGGATTCGACAGGGGTGGACCTGAGTCGCGCAGTGCGGTCGCTCAGCGACGGCTGGCTCGCCGCTGGTTGGTCGCACGAGGGGGCTGCACTGCACGAGTTATTGCCGTCAAACGAAAGTGCACAACGGTGGAGACTTGTACGCAGAGACTCCGATACCCAGGCGAGACTCGTCTCTGCCCCGGCAGGGGAGTCACCGGGTTCGGCAGCGAGCGACAATGAGAAGATCGTCATGACCTCCGACAGAAATCGCACCGCGACAAGCAATGCGCGCGGGAGGTCTGTGTGGCGAACCACACGGAAAGCCAGGGGAATGAGGCCGTGGCGCTCAATGTGATCCCAGATGTGTTGTCGTCGCACCTGCTGGCTGTGAACCGTGCGTACCGCCACGCCAGATAACGAAGGAACCAAAGGAGCGTCAGACAACGGGCGCGCGGCTGACTGCGGCGGCTTACTCCTGAGAGACTTCAGCCGCGTGTAGCAGCGCTGCAGAGACTCGAGCGCGGTGGTGGACACACACTGCCCATAGCGTGGGCACAGTGTTGAGGTGGTGGCGTGTTGTGCTGCTTGCACCGCGACGGGTGCGGCTGCCCGTGGCGTCGTCGTGCCGCGCGTGGGTGAGGCGGCCGTCGAGGCACACGCAGTACCGGCGTCTTCCGTCGGTGAGCGGGCAGAAGGAGCGGCCGGGTTCACAGTCCCACCCGGCGGAGTGGGGCAATCTCTTGGTGCGACGCTCGGCACCAGAGCTCGGGCTTGCGTTGATGATAACGCATCTTGGGTCGCTCTCGAAGACGCGTGATTCGTCTTCGGAGGTGTGCCATTGCGAGTGGAAGCACGTGCTGAACGCAGACTCGACACGGTCCGCGACGCCGTCGATGTCATCGCTGCGGCTGTCGAGGGTCTTGTTGGCACCCGTCGGCGCTCCTCGTGAAGAGAAGACGAAAGCCTGACCGCATCAGGTGCGTGGCACAGGGAGTGCGCGGAGCGTTTGTGCCGTGTCTCACAGACATCTGACGGTGACGACTTCTGCGGTGCCGGCGACGAGTGCGGCCGTCCACGTTTCGCTGGCATGAGTTGAATTAATGTGCGCTGGTGTGTGTGTGTGTGTGTGTGTGTGTGTGTTGATTGCCACGACCACTTGTGAATGACGAGAGTGGTCTGTCAACAACTGTGTGTACACCACACAGAGCTCAGGAAGTGGACCCGCCAGACGAATGAATCAGATGAGAGGAAAAGGAGAGTTGGCGTGAAAAAGAAGAAGTAAAAATACAAGAAAGATGGCGCCTGCACGTGAGGCAACGACGAGGAGAGAAACAAAAAAAATTCGTGGCAAGGACAAATAAATAAAAAAATGAGTGTGTGAGCCTGTGTGTGTGTGTGCAGTGATCAACAAGGTGTGTGTTTTGGGATTCCCTGCAGCACATAAAAAAAAAAGAGTCGGCGGGCCGCGCGTCTATAAGCAGACGAAGGGGCAAGGCGTGGTGCAAAGTAGCACACCGAAGTCAGAAACTGAGTGAAGTGATAGATGTGTTGTGAAGGTGTTCCACTTTTTTTCGTTCTGCGATGACGGCAGACGTTCTCAGGCGAAAGCAAATGTCAGCGGCGCGGTTGCAACAGACGTGAGAAAGAGGGAACTGATCACAAGAAGGAGAGAGAGAGTAAGAGGTGCGAGGGGGAGCAAGGTGACGTATCTCAGAATGTTGTTGAGTATCCGTAATAATACGGTCGGCGTGAAGAGGGGAAAAGAGAGCACGTACAGCCTCTCCCTGAGAGAGTGGGGGAGAGACATAGTTGAGAAGCCGCGCTTTTGTGAGCGATCAGTGCACCGACGGCACGACAGGCATCTCGTAATGTGTCTGTGTATGTGTGCAGTTGAGCTCGGAACAAAAAAATAGTATAGATAATTGGCATAAAGAAAAAGAATTAATCGGATAAGCAGTGAAGACGTCTTCTTGACAGACTTGTTGCTGGCGGCGTGAAACAATTCTTAAAGAAAAAGAAAGAAGAAGAGATGTTGAGTGTGTGGGGACAAGGGCACAGCAACGTGTTGACAACTCAGCAGCACTGCAACAACGGCGAAAAAAGACCGCGGGCGGAAAAGGGGGGGAAGAGCATGAAAAACAAAAACTGTACATGGTGGCCCGGGAGGGTTGTGAAAACAAAAAGCTGGGTATTCGGCATGTGCCTTAGTCATGGTGGTGTTCTGTTCGTTCAGTATGCGGCACGTGAGCGCGAGGGTGGAAAGAGAGAAAAGTAAAGCAAGGAGGCTTGATACATCGATGTCAATCGCACAATATAGCACCACGCGAACTGGGATGCCGTCCACAAGGGGTGGGAAAGGAAAAAGAAGATCGAAAATGAGAAAAGACAACAACGAAAGAACAAAGAAAGAAAACCCCGACGAGAGAAAGTGAGGGTGAATTCAGCCCTTCTTGAAGGGGAACCTCTTGCGTGTGCGCAGGCCGTCCTTGGACTCGGGCACACACGTCTTCATGCCTACTGTATGTGTGTCATGAGATCATTGGAAGCGGAGAAACGAGGAAACAACAAAAAAACCGCTGGGCAGGAAGCATCAGGGGTGAACAACAACGCCTTCGGATCATGGGAAAGCATCGTGCTTTTTCGCCTAAAGAGCGAAGGGAGAGAGATCACGACAACCAGTTAGCAGTCCTTCTTCTTGCCCATTTTGAGCAGTCCATGAAAGGCCTCCACGACAGGGCATGGAAGGCATGTCTCGTACGCGTGAAGGTACTCCTCCATCACGAGACGTGGCGACGGTTGTGAGCCGACGGCGCTGTTGAGGCTCTCCACCTCTGTTGTGCGCGCCTGGCCCGAGGCCGAAGGCATCACGCTGCCGACAGCTCGTCTCTGTGTCGCGGAGAGTACCGATGAGGACAGCAACTGCGTCTCATGAGAGGAGTGGATGTACTCATCAATGGATACTACTGTCGGTGTTGACGTGTGTCGGCGAGGTTGTGTTTGCCGCACGAGACGTCCGAAGCGCGTGGAGGAGAGCGAAGAGCCAGTGGCATTGGCAGCGTTGGCCCGTCCCGAGGACGACGATCCACGCAGCCACGGTGCCGTCGCCAAGGACGCGTCCGAGAGAGGTGGCGCCGCCTGGAAAGCGTTGTCGGCCCAGTCAAACGGCCTCGTCCCCTCCTCGCTGCAGTGACTGAAATCGTGCTGTGTGGTCGCCAAGACACGCACACCGTGACGGCGCCGGGGAGAGGACGATGCCGCTGGAGTGGTGGACGCCGCCACGCCAGACGCCCCAGGAGCGGCAACAGAGACAACACCGCTGCACTGAACCGAGTCGGTGGCGTGCAGCGCACATGTGGTCGAAGGGAGTGCGAAGTGCGCAGCGGTGTGGCCTTCGTCGCCGTGAGAGCTCGTGGTGCTGTGACCGCAGACACGCACGTAGCGCAACCACTCGAAAAGTACGCGCACAGAGAGCTCGAATAGAACGTCACGCTGGCGCTGGCGATCGCCGTGAAACGGAGCCGTCGTGCCCGCCACGGCAGGGCCACCTGCCTCGCCCACCTGTCGCGAGGCCTGTTGGCTGTGGAGGGCACACCGTGCGTGCATCACGCCAAGGGCTATGTGGTTGATGCGCAGTGCTATCAATCGGCGGCGAATCGAGACGGAAACGGGCGTCGCTGCGGACGCCGTGCGGTCACCCTCGTCCGACCCCTCGTCGTCTGGCAAGTGCTTCAGTAGAATTAACAGCATCGTCAGCTCTGCCTCGGCGACAATGGGGAGAGACGCGTCTGGTGGGGAAGGCTCGGACCTCGCCGGACACGGACTGCGTCGCGGGAGTAAAGAAAAGTGTTCCCGCGACGCTTGCGTGGCGGAGGCGGCCGCGCTGGGTCGCACACGAGGTGCCGTGCGGTCAGAAAAAAGGCTCGTCTGCCAGGGACTCGTGTTGGGGCTCATGACAGGCGACGTATGGCGGCACGCCGTCGCCGCACGGTCAACGTCCGCTGTCAGTTGCTCAAGAAACCCGCGGTGCGTCAGCATCGCCAAGGCCAGCGCAGTGTCACCGTCAGCCTGGTCTCTGCTGCTGTCACCGGCGAGGCGCGTTGCCTCGGTGTGACGAGGTACCCGGGACGCCGGCGGCGCAGTCGCGTGCAGAGAAATAGCCGAAAGCTCAGAGGTCGTGCGCTCAGGGCAGGCTTCAAACACCAGCCGCGCCCACATCACCAATCGCTTCTTGATGTGCGTGCGGATCGCCAACGAGCACCGCGTGTCGAGATCGAGAAGACGAAAGTGCTGCGCCATCATCGTGAAAAGCGGCTCGGCGTAGTCCCGGGGCCGCGCGGCCTCGGTGGTTGCACACTCCTCCGCGCTCTGGACCGGTTCGTCATCTGCGTCGGTCGCTGGCTCACTGACATCCGCTGTGTTGGCCTCCGCCAGGAGCGCCACACGGTCCTCTGTCGCGAATCCGCGCACGGTAAAAAGCCGCCGCAGCACCGTCAACGCCACCGCTCCCGGCTCCACTCCGCAGATCTCGGCGCCCTGCTCTGTGAGTACCTCGACGACAGCTGAGCTGCCAAGATGAGCCAGTGTGTGCAAGAAGCGGGATTCAGAGATGAGGCCAAGACATGGGTAGTAGTCGCTGCCGTCGAACCCGTCGCCTGGCCGCATGTACGGGTGCACGTGAAGTACATCCGACAAGCAAGCAGAAAAAATTTCCAGCACGTTGACCAGCGCGCGCACCTCATCAGGGGTGCAGAGACCCGATACGGTGCCCTCGGACACCGTGCGCGGTACGTGCTCTGTCGGTGACCCAGAACCTGCCGAGGGGGGAGCGGCACGTGCGCGTCGAGGCCCTGGTTTACCCGCCAAGGCCCGCACCAAGGCTCGTGATGAAGAGAGACGCTCTGTCTGGTCGCGCACATAAGCCACCACGGCACGGAGGATAGCGACGTACTGCTTGTCCAGCACCCGCTCACGCACCGAGCGTGGTGCGCATGTGCACAGCAGTAGCAGCACGTGCGTTGCCTTTGCCCGCACCTCGCTCGTCGGGGCTGCTGTCGACTCATCCCCTTGACGGCCCGCAGGCGGGCTGAGAGCCCGGTGCGCCTCACGCGGCGTCTGCACCGCTTCGGCAGCGTCTGTGAGGCAGCGCAGTGTCAGCGGCACCAGGCCACGCATCGTTGCCAGTGCACGGGACTCTACGCTGGCATCCGTCGACGCCACCACGACGGGTGACACCAGGAATGGCAGAAGGTGCGTCAGCGCGGTGAGAGCCAGGCAGGCAATGCTTCGTCGCTGCGCCTGTGCCTCCGTCTTTTCGAGTGGCACAGGTGTGCTTCGCAGGTGCTTGGTCGTCGTCGCCCCGAGCACGCGGCTCGGTGGCGCACTGCTCGCCGCAGTCGGCGCCGACGCCTCCTCCGCAGTGGTTGTCGCACTCACCGCGAGGGCTGTGCAGCGATGGAGCGCGTCGGCAAGCTCGACAACAATCTGTGCCGTGTCTGTGTTGTCGTCGTCGGAGAGGCGCGAAGGCAAGACGCGAGGCAGCGCTCTCGTGACCCACACCAGTGCCTCGCGCAGAAACCGTCGCAGTGCGGCGCGGAGGGCCCGCTCCTGCCTGCCACCGGAGGCCTGCAGCACGTCCGCCACGACAGCCAACACGGACGACCGGCAAAGCTGTGTCAGGCCGCGCCACAAGGCCTCGATGCCGGTCGCGCTGTTGTCCCGCTCGCACGGCACAGACTCATCGGACAGCATCGGGCACCACAGACGGAGGCAGTCGATCACACGCAGGCGCAGCGCGACGTGCGAGGGGTACAGCGCGGTCTCGGGGAACGGCGACAAGGACGACGTCGGCGCGGTAGCTGGCTTCTCCGGCAGCGGCGTTGAGGTAAACATGAGTGCGGAGGCCGGAGATGAGGAGGAAGGCATCGACAGACGGTGCTCTGCGGGTTGGTCTGTCGGCCACGCACTGTGCTCATGTGCCGGGGAGCGACGTGCGGGGGCAGGGCTGGCGCCCCATGACACTGAGAAGGCGTGAGACGATGAGGTCAGCGGTGCCGCCTCTACGCGGCTCATCACACACGCACGGCGCCCTGATGAGGATGTCGTGATGTTGACGCTGCCACGGCGCTCGTGCAGCCACTGCTCCGAGTGGATGGCAGGTGCCTGAAAGCGACGATACCACTCCTGCATGATCGTCTCCGACGACACCGCCGTGCTCGGCGTGCGTGCAAGCGCGCCTCCATTGGCGTCAGCTGCAGGTTGAGCGAGGCTTGCCAGTGACGGTGCGCGTACGACGCTCGTCGAGGGAGTCTCCTCCGCCAATGCGGTGAGTGGCGTAGGTGACGGCAGACCCGAGCACGACAGGGCATCGGCCTCGCTGCGCTCTCCGTCGTCGTCACCGTGACTGCTCCGCTGGGTGTCACCCACCACCGACTCACGCCAGTTCACGGGTGGGGTCGCCGTGCGCACCACCTTCGCCTCCGGTGGACGCAGTACCTCCACTGTCGCGGTGTGCACCGTCGCCGTCACGGCGCCCGTCGTGGGTTGGGCCGCGGTCATCACCGAACGGCGCGCGTTGTCAGACCTTCCGGCCTTGCCGTCTCCGCGGCGCGCACAGACATCCGACTCGTATGCAGGGAGCTGCAGGGCACTCGTGACAGGCGACGGAAGCAGCAGTGTACCGTCCGGCAGCGGGCTCAGCTCATCTTCGTTGGTGGTGCGGAACATCGGACAGTCCGGCGGTGAGAGTGGAGCGGGTGGAAGTGAGGAGAAGCACAACGCCACGCTCTGTTGATCCTCGCGAGTCAACATCTCGGCGAGCACCGTCATGACGAACGAAGCCAGGACGTTGTCGGTGAGCGGTGAGCTCGTCCTTGGTGTGGCCCGCACGTGTTCACTCAGGAGCTGGATCGACGCCTCGTACACCCTCGTTTCCGTCGCCGGTGTCCTCAGCTGCGTGGCCACGCTGTGAAGGAGCGCGTTCACCTGCGAGTGAGACAGCGCCGATGACGTCATAAGAATCGCACGGGTGAGGTAGACTCCGTCGGCGCGAAGGCTGGAGCTGAAGCACACCGAGGGCCCATCTGGACAGACGTCATGGACGTTCCACTTGCCGGCAGTCTCGCACGCAGATGCCTCCGCCTTTGATACAGACGCGGTGCCGGACTCGGAGGCACGCAGGTACCACGAGTTCATGTCGACAGCAAAGAGCTCTGGTGTGGGTAACGTCGTCGACAGAAGCACGGAGGCGAGCCGGAGCCACCGGCCGAGCAGTGACGACCGAAGCGCCGGGGCGACCACAAACGTACCGCTCTCGCACACGAGAAGCAACTTGCTCAGCAAGCTAGAGATGCTGAACCACGGAACCGTATAGCCACGGCCGTCCTCCGGCACCGGCGTGCGGCTGGGACTCTCACTTACACTAAAGCACGCACCACAGTCGTCGTTGTCGCTGGTGATGAGAGAAGCACACGTACCACCGTCACCACCGGAGTACTGATTCAAGTCGGGGTCGCCAGTCGTCGCAGCAAGCGATGTGCCGCTGGGCCTCACACTGTTGCCGACCTGCGCGTGTGTGCCGAGTACACTGTGCGCACGGCCATCGCGGTGGAGTAAGCGGCACAACAATAGCGCCAGCTCCGCGACCGCACTCATGTGTTCCCCGCTCGTCAGCCAGTAGCGCAGAACATCGTTCGCATCCACAATCTCGCTGACCTGCTCTGTGCGCGACGCGCACAGGAGAGAGGTCGCATCCGTCGTGCAACGGGGCGACGATGACGACGAAGAAAAAGACGTGCCTGTCTTGTTCTCCCACTGCCGTGTGCACTGTTGTCCGTCGTGGCTCCGCTGTCTATCCGTCTCCTGCCTCTGTCGTTGCCGTAGGTCGGCCAAGCTCGACGACACCACGTCAAGCGCGCGGTGTAATGCGGTGATACGGTGATACACCTCGGTCATGCGCACAGCGCGAACTGGCACCCCAGAGATGATGTACGCCTCGACATCACGCGCCTGCAGCACACGGAGTGCGGCGTACAGGTGCGCGGTTGTCTGGTCCTCGTGATCTTCGTGCACACGCGGGGTGTGCACAGCCGGCGTGATCCAGTCCCGTCGGGACTGTTGGTTATAGACGAGAGTAGGAGACGACACGCTGCGACTGCGCATCATCGGCTCGCAGGCGCGCGTGTGGGATGGGGTGGAGCAAGTAGGTCTGTACACGTGCCTGCCGTCCACTCAGCTGTTCTCTCTTGCACACACGCACACTGACGCGTGTCAGTGAATCCGCAAGCGTCACCAACACCCGCTGTCGATGACAGTCGCACGGAAAGGACAGACTCTTGATATGCAGTGTTTCACACCACCGCCAACAGCGCAGGGAATAAAAGAGAAGGGGAAAAAGACGGTGAGAGAAAGAGGAGAGAAGAAGAAAAAAATGAGCACAGAAGTAAATCAAAAATAAATCAAATTGAAGTAAAAGCTGCGTGGACAACGGTGGCGAACGAAGGCAGAAGGTATAGCTGCCGGCACCAGAGAAGCGCCAGATTCCTAACGCCGGTGTTTTTTTTTAAGAAAAGAAGAAGTTGAAGATGTCGTATGCGATTGTTGTGAGTCAACGGACTGGCGTAGTCTTGTCAACGTCAAACCCCATCCACGCGCGAAGTGAAACCCACATGGGGGGGAGAGGGGTAAAAAAGCAAAGCAAGGGAGGGGGAGAAGAACGAAAGGATACGTGTTGTGGTGGCCGTTGAGAGAAAAGAGACGATGGGCAGTCTGTGGGGCAGACTCAGTACTGCGAGGAGACAGCATCTGTACCAGCCAGGCATGAAGGACGAGGGTGTGACTGTCTACAGAGGCGACACATAAACGCAGTGGTTTATTGCAGCAGCTGCTATTGTTTTTGTTCGGGGAGGAGGCAGCGACAGGAGGCCGGAGAGACCACCACTAAGAGTCCTCTTGACACGATGCACACACGCACAACGATGGTGATGGTCTCCTTGGTCAGTGGAATTCGGAAAGAACAGATGGCACTCTTCACACGCACACGCACACAAAGGGACGGCCACGTAAGATAAGCAAGCTGATTGATGAAAAGAAGAAGAACATTTTGAGGACACGGGAGCGGAGCGAGGTTACGCCCCACAAGAAATGGTATGAAACCAGTATACGGGCATCACAAAAAAAAAAAAAGAGTTGGAGAATCAGAGGAAGAGCATGTGGGGGCGGTACTACTCTTCCGGAAGCAAGTGTTGGGTCGTGAAGAGCAGCGGCCCGGGCACAGTGAGGTTGCTGCCGTCGGCGCTGTTCACCAGGTGCAAGACGTTCGTCCACACAAAGGCTGTCTCTAACTTGATACCACGCAGCTCGACCTTGAGGCACGTTTTTGTCTTGCACATCGAGGTGAACAGGGTGGGCAGGGGCAAGCGGCGGCTCCCGTTCTTGCCGCGCGTTCGCAGCATCCGACGCATGCGCATGGTGGCGTCAAGAACCACCGTCTGTGCCTTCCGAGCGTGCTTGGGTAGCTTGAGCGTTGTGCTGGCAAGGATCTGCTGCGCGCGGCGCACGCGGTGGCCAACCATCAGCTCAGTCATCTCCACCAACAGAATCTCCACCGACTTCAGTTCTTTCTTCGTGCCGTTAGTGATCGTCAGCCGTAAGGCCATTTCTGCATCGCTGGCAGGCGGCGCGAACGTGCTGGGTTGCTCATTCGGTGGAAGCATCACACAGCGGCTTCGTCGTTGTCGACCCAACTCGACGCTGCGGCGCTGCCGTGTTGAAGCAACGGTGGGCTGCGTGACGCTGGAAGGTGGAGGAGGGACTGTCGGTGGCGCACCGGCTGTCGGAGCCGCACTCGGTGGGGCCGCCTCGTGAAGGCTTTCATCGAACGACTCCGCGTGACGACCCCGTGGAATCGTTCGCGGCTCTTCCTCCTCCGTCTCGTTGCTAGAGACCTCGTCCGCGGCACAGCAGTGGGCGGCTGGCTCCACGGGTTCGATATCGTTCACTGCCACACCGCCAAAAAGGTTCGAGACGATCGGCGGCAGTGGCTGCTCCGTCGCGTAGGGACCGGTAACAGCTGGCGCCTCCGCCGCCGCGTACTCGGCATGCGGCAAGCCCACACCGCTACCCCGATGAGCGTCAGGACTGCCGGCGGGCGGCGCCGACGCGGAGTGCCGTTGCAGATAGCCAAAGTTGAACAAGTCGTCGAAGGACAGCGCGGTGGCGGCGGCAGCGGCGGTCACGTCCGGGTTCGATGCAGACGCGCGAGGTGAAGGCGTGCCAATACTGCTTCCGCGGTGATTGCCAGGCGGGGGTAGTGGTTGGCGGGCGACGGTGGCAGGAAGACCACCCTCTGGTGTAACGGGGTGGCTGCCCCGCCTCGCGCGCACGGGGTCAGGTGTCTGGTAGAGAGGAGGCGGCACCGTCGACGCCATTGGGTAGTTGTCGTTGACGCCAGGGTTCACGGGCGGTGCATCGGGGTCGGCCAGCGGCAGGGCGACGGCACGCCGTGCGGTCACCTGCCACACATCAGCAGAAACCGTACTGGTCGGTGCGGCACTGCTTGTCGCCGTGAGGGACAACGACTGGTCCCCGTCACGCTCACCATCGTTGTCATCTGCGTCACTTGAGTCGTCCGCCACGTCGTCGTCCGACAGGACTGGCTCACTGGCGAAGCGAACGACGCTCGGCGCGGCAGTCACTGCCACCGCCGCGTAGCCGCCTCCCTTGGAGAACAGACCTCGTTTCTCGTGTGCACGTATCAGTGTGTGCTCCGTTGGAAAGTCGCGCGCGCTGCGGATCTGTGCGCGTGGAGCAGAAGCCAGCACAGTGAAGCGGCGGCTTACACGCCCGTTGAGGCCACTGGGCACGTCTACGATTCCCTCCACACGGTACCGCATCGCGCATCGGGCTTTCTTCGCCTGAGCAAAGTACGTCGGTGGCAGGCTGTGTGGAAGCAACAGATGGAATGGGTAGCTGTAGTCACCAGGGCTCAGCGAGGCACCTCCCCGACGTCCAGAAGACTTCGTGAAGCCGAAGACAGTGAACAACTTGTCCAGATAGATGAATTCGTGGCGCTTCGTGTGACGGCCATTTTTTCGAATGTAGCTCTCTTCCTTGCCCGAAATACGCACGCGCACCGCCGTGACGTCGATCTTCTGCGTGACAGTAACCTCCAGCACGCCACGCACCTCCTCGCCGGGTCGGAGCTGCGTCTGCTCAAGCTTCACACTCAGTCTGACTCGACTGCGGGTGAGCATCCCGTAAATATATGTGGTTGGTAAGAGGAGACGAAAGGGGCGGAGGAGGGACTCAGCCGCGAGTTGGTGTGTACGGGGGGGGCGGGAGGGAGTGGAGGGAGCAGCTGTTCGTGCCTCGTCTGGGAAGGCGGAGCAGGAAACAGCAGCAAAAAAAGGAGGAGTGTTATTCGTGTGCGTGTGAATAAAAGGGGGGCGATGATACTCAGGCGTAGTTTCAACGAGAAGAAAAAACAAAAACAAAAAAAATAAGCGACGTGGAAGCAAATATGACGTTCGGCACAACGAAGAGAAGAGCAACAAGACAGTTTGGTGAGACGCGCTCTCAGAAAGAGAGCACTGAGGAAGCCAGAGGCGACTGACGACAAAAAAAAAAGAAGAAGACGATGAAAGAGAAATAAGAGGTAGTGTATGTGTCGGAGGGAAAGGTGCAGAGGTGGTGGCTCACACGGTGGGCGACGCCATCTGGTTTCACTGGGTGGAGGTTCGTCATTTGCAGCGAGCACACGTAGAGGGTGTGTGCGTGCGTGCGATTTGTCGGAGCGTCGCTTGCGACAGGGCAGCAAAAGAAAGAGAAGGAGCGAAGAGGGGAGTGCCAAGGCGGTGCCGGCACCCGCGCGGACGCATAGAGTGCGGTCCATGAGTTGCTATGTTTTTTTTTTGTTTGTTTTTCCCAGCTACAGAGTGAAGCATCACACATGAATGTGATGAGAAGAAACAAGTGGGGAAGAAAGGGGAACAGAAAAGAAAAGAGAGAAGCAAGACAAGAAGAAAAAAAAATAAGCGGCCGAGTTTTTCTTTTCTTCTGCTCTGACTCGCTTCGCTCAGCTGGGTCGTCGACAGGTACATCCCACCACGCCTCAGACAAGCTCGCGGCGCCGCACGCGTAGCGAGTTCACCTTCTACGGTGATGAACTTGCTGACGTACAAACGAAAAAAAAAGGGGGGCTGAGAAGATGAATGGAAGGTGCACTGACAACAGCGGTGAGAGGCGCCGTTGGCACAGAGAAAGAAAAGTGAGGCCGGCACGACGACGACATCGCCATGTATATGTGCTGATGGTCACTCCGAAGAGGCACTGTCGCGCCGTGCTTGCCTCGCTAGCCGTCGTCGCCCAGGGTCGAGTTGACACAGTTAGAGCGATAAGCAAACAGAAGGGGCGTGATGGTAGAGTGGTGCACGCACACACACGCACACATGTATACGCTTCAAGACCGCAAAGGCAGCAGGTACTCTTCGGCCAGGAGAGGTGAGAGGTGCACGCCAGACATTTTGCCTCTACGTCACGGCAAGGCTGTCAGTCCTGGTAGCCCGTCTCTGCTCCCTTCCGTCTGGTGCTTCGTGCAGTCTCGGTAGTCGGAATGTTTACATGCCGCTGATCACCTGCTCCGGCTGAATGTCCGACGTGACGTAGCGGGTGGGCACCTGCGGGACTCGGTTCGACATATCGAACACGCCAAAAATGTAGGCCACGTTACTCACCGTCATCTCGTCCGCCACCACGGAGTCGGGAAAGCTCACGGTGGCAATGAAGCTGCTTTCAAACATCGCCGTCGCCATGGACGGTAGCGGGGCCTTGTTTGACACCGCCCTGTCGGTTCGCAGCTGATCACCGAGCTGAAGGTGCGCATCCAGCTCGACGCTGCTGCCCTTGCGCACGCGCGAGTCGGGTGGCACAATGTCGATGCCTGCAATACGCTGCAAATCACAGAAGGAGCTGCCGTTACCGGAGACCTGTACCCACTGGTGCAGGTTGACACGCACCTTCTTGATCTTCGCGTCGGCCTTCGAGGCGGTCAGCTTCACACGCACGGTCACGGCGTTGTCGTTGTCGCTGAAGCCGGAGTTGGGAGGCACGGCGAGTACGTTTGGCACGCTCGACCCCGCAGCTCTGCCCGGCGGCGACTCCGTGACGTAGGATGGCGGCTCTTCGAACACGAGATCGGGCTGCTTCTTGCCGTAGGGGGTGGCCTCCGCGGTGTACATCTGGTAGCCCAGCGGTGCGGCACCAGCGCTCATAGGAGCCGCCGCGTCACTTGTCGTGGTACGCTGTCGCTGCATCAAGACAGCGCGCGGGAATGTCGTGATGGCGACATCGAGTTCGCCCGGCGATCCACCGCAGCACGACGACGAGGCCGGGATCGCACCGCGTGCGGTGCCAGCCGCGTAGGGTGTGGTGTTCAACTCGTCAAACTGCCGACGGCCAATGGCTGAAAGCACCGTCACGCACTTCTCCTCCTTGGCGTCGAAGGGTGAGTTGGGAATGACAATAAAAGCCTTCACCTTCCAGTCCAATTCGGCCGTGCCGGCGGAGCCCTTGAAGAAGTAGGAGGGTGGGGCGGTGCTGGGGACGAGAACTTGGAACGGGTACTGGTACGACCCCGCATCCAACTCAGCGCCGCCCTTGCGACCGCTCATCGAGGAAAAGCCAAAGAAGGTGATCTCCTGCTTGAAGTGCACAAACTCCTTCACGACGCGACTGGAGCCTTTCACCTTGAAGTCACACTGCTCTTTTGCACGCACCTCAAGTCGTACCGCGGTGATTTTCATTGCCTTCTGCACCAGGACACTGAGGACGCCGCAAATGGGCTCGCCAGGCGTCAGCTCACTGCGCGTCAGCTGAAGCGACATCTTTGCCTTGTCGCGCTCCAGACCCACATTCAGGCTAAACATAGTGGAAACGCTGTGTCTGTGTGTTTGTGTGTGGTACCAACGATCTACGTCGCTGCGTGTGTGTACGACAGCAAAGAATACAAGAAACGAAAAGGAGTGGCGTGACGTGCAATTAAGAGCAAAGACACTCACTTCAAGAATAATCGAAAGCAAAGAGAGTGGTGTCAGTAAGGCGGGTGGTGAGATAACAGGGGGGGGTGGAGGCACACCAGTGCAAACGCCGTTGTTTCGGCAACACTGGCAGGCGCGAGCGGCCAAGGGATGTCGTCACCTTCGACGGTTTTGTTAGCGCTGAAGAACGCGGGTAAAGCGTTGCGGGCAAACTTGTTCCTCCACATCGAAGGAAGAGGCCGGCGCAGTTGGCCTGGCTGGAAATTATGCCACTAGGCGTGTGGTGGAGCGTGCCTTTCCTTGGCTGGCACACCTAACACGTGACTGGGTTTTTTTTTTTATCACCTGTTTCCTCGACGAGAGTGAAGAGGCAATCAATGGCGGTCGACGCTGTTTTTCGGCGCTGCTGCGGTAGGGCAAGCGAACGTGTGTGAGGCGCTTATCGGTGTGCATGTCCGTTCATGTGGGGGGGCAACAAAAAGAAAAAGTTTGTCTTCGTTGCTGTCGAGGGAAGAAAGAAGAATGGCTGCGGAGGGGGCCAAAGAGAATAAAGATGGTGAGGCGCGTGAGTGTGAGGGAGCGACATTCAACAGCTACCACACAGTACCAACTCTCCGCAATCAAAACACAGAGGCGCGCCAGTCATTGGGAAAGCACGTGAGGGAAGAGGGGATCAAATAAAAAATAAAAAATACAGAGCGGCAAGCTCGACAAGAAACAGACAGAAAAGAAAAGGCGGATTGAAGAAAAAAAAAGAGGGTGAAGAAGAAGAAAAGGCAAATCTGTGTGTGTGGAGTGAGGTTGCTCTACCAGATGACAAGCTCACTGCCACATCACGTACTTACCAGTAACAGTGACTTCCTTCGCAACATATCCTGTTCGGTTCGCACGTTGATTTGCTGAGCCGCTGATTGAGGCACCTACAACGCGCTCTCACAGACCTCAGGAAACATGAAAGGCTTCGCGTAGCGGGCTGGTACAGTGGGCAACAGTGCGTTCGTGGACACATCACTAGCGAACGCGCACACGTTCGTGATGAGTGCGAGGCCGGCTAGGTTTTTCATCTTTGGAAACGACACTGTGAATTCTGTTGTGTCACTGCGCATCATGTTCGTGGTCATGGTGGGTACCGGGCGTGTGAGGGTCTTCTTGTCGTTGTCCTCGTGTGTGCGCATCGTCCCAGTGAAGGTGAGCATCTCATCAAAGCGGCGCTGCTCACCGGGGTGCAGGGGCGGTGAGGGGATGATGTCCCGTGTGGAGACGACTTGCTGAGAGGATTCCGTTGCACCACCGCTCGACACCGTGCGGTGCTGGACAAGCGAGAGGCGAATGAACGTAATGTCGCTCTCCGTGTGGTTGTGCACAGTCACCGTGACGCCCAGCTCGCGTGCGGCGAGCCGCTCCGCCTCGTTGAGGGCTGAGATGTGGTTGGCGTGGAGTCCCGTGCCACCGGCGGCGCCGCTCGTCCAACGGGTAACCGGTGCCGGGTTCATCGGTCCTTGCGGTGGGGCAATCTCGTCAACTGGCTCGACGGCTTTCCGGTCTGTGTTGTACGGGTCGTCTGTTTTGCGTGCGCTGTCGAAGTGCGTGTAACTCGCCTCGGGCGCGCTGGGGCCTGGCTGTGTGGTTGGCGCGGCGGCGCCGTCGGTGTTCTTGCGCGCGCTGTCGAAGGTGCTGTAGTTTTGCGTGGGAATGGAGGTGGTTGTTCGGCGTGTGGCCACGGTGGCCGGTGAGTGGTCCGCGTGGCCAGCGTCTGTCAAGTTTGTTGGCCTGTCCGTGCGCTCCGCGGTCTCTGTCTTCCCTTGCGAGTGGCCACTCGAGCCGTTTTCGCAGGCAACGGCTTCGTCGGTGGGAAGAAGAATGTAGTACGGGTGCGTCGATGCGGAGAGCTCCACGAACTCGCGCTTCTTGCTCGCACAGCACGAATCGCTCTTCACCAGTTCGAGCTCCGTTGAGGGCAGCATCTTCACCTTGTCTGCGGCCGACTGAAACTGCGGCTTAGGGATCAAGCTGATGACCGTCAGCTCACGCTGCACGCTACGGTCCACGCTGTAGGGAATCACCGCTGTGGCAGTAAGCTTGTACGTTAGTCGAGAATAGAAGCTGCTCTTGCGAGGTAGTTGCGTCGCGTATGATGGCGGGGCTTCATCAGGGATGTTGAGAGCGAAGGGGTACTCGTACACGCCCTCAGCCAGTTCAGCCCCACTGCGGCGCCCGCTCGCGACGGAGAAGCCAAAGAGAGTAATCAAGCGCTCCAGATGCACAAACTCGCGATCTTCTGCCTTTTTTTCGCCGCCCACGCTGCACTTCTCCTTGCCCACGAGGTGAACACGAATGGCGGTGATGCTGACCGTCTTCTGAACCGTCACGTTCAACACGCCATTGATGGTGTCGCCAGGTGCGTAGGTGTCGCTGGGCAGCACAAACTCAAGTTGCACGCGGTCGCGTGGAATCAGCGTCTTCATCTCACTCGCCAGTGTGGCCATTTTTTTCAGTTGTTGTTGTCGTCGTATTTTTGTCTGTTTTTTGTGGGGGACTTCACCGTGGTGTGTGAGGGACTGCCGATTTTGTAGAATAGGGAGGGGGGATCAACTGTGCAGTACAAGCGACGTGTGGTAGAGTGCAACGAATAGGGACAGAGGGGAAGAAAGAAACGAAGGAAGAAAGAAGCGGGGGTGCAAAACACAACAGTCAGTGTGTGACGAGTGCCTCGGTGAGTAGTGGTACAGAGTGTAGCACAACGCAATGAATAATAACAGATGAACGCAGACACGAATACGCACGCCGAGAGTGAAAAGACACACAGCACAGTGCTCTCAAGCAGCCGTTGAGAGAGAGAGACGAGGATGCGGTTAGAGGCAAGATGGGTGAACGGAAAGCGTAAAAGATTTTGTTGGTCACTGGGCATAGGCAGGAGGGAGAGGGGCCCTAGAAAGACAGCGGTGAGCTGGCGGCTCGCCCAAAGTCCAACCATCCCATTCCCGCAAGATTACGCGTCGTGATATGGGCTGTTCGGCTTTGACAAGTGCATCGTTCACTTTGTGGCGCCGGTCCGTGACCGAGAAAGAAACAAGAAAACAAAAAATGAGATCAACTGAGAGAGCAAGAATAGAAGAAAAACGAAAAGCAAAAGCGCCGATACGCAGCACGCTCGTATGAATGATGTCGTCATGTGTGGTGTGAAAACAAAAAGGAGTGGTGTAGGCCGATATGCCGTTCACACATACTCCGCCGCTGTGATGATGCCGACAGCCACCGTCTTGAGTCCGTCACGCACGGCGAAGCGGCCCAGAGGCGGGTAGTCGTTGAACACCTCGACGCACATAGGTTTCCGCGGCACCATCTTGACGATGGCGGCATCACCGGACTTGATGCTCTTGGGGTTCTTCTCCAGCTCCTTACCAGAACGGCGGTCGATTTTGGACTCGATGTCGACTAGTCGACAGGTCGTCCGGCTGGTGTGGCAATCCACCACCACGTCACTCTCACACGTAAGCTTTCCGGTGAGGCAGACGTGTACGAGGTACGCAGTGAAGCACTTGACTGTCTTTGGGGGATCATTGTGAGCGTGTCCGCAGACATCACCGCGGTGAAGGGCCGTGGCAGGGGCGGAGCTCACATGGAATGGAATGACTT